>JARFYF010000036.1:17318280-17330973 GCA_030265395.1 Rhina ancylostomus | reverse complement strand
ACCAGTGTTCCATTGTTTTGTAAAGGTTTGGCATGAATTCATTGCTTTTGTGCTCTATGCCTCTATTGACAAAGCCCAGAATTGTGAATACCTTATTTTTTAAAACTGCTGTGCCTCTTGTGATTTGTGCACATGTACTCCCAGATCCATCTGTTCCTGCACTTAGATTAGGATCCATCATTTTGTATTGCTTCTCCTCATTCTTCCTACCAAAACCCATTACATTTTTCTACATTAAAATTTATTTGCTGTGTCAATCTATTCCACCAGCCTATTTATATTCTGCTGTAATCTATCACATGCTCTTTGCAGTTCACAATGCTGTTTTGTCATTTACAAACTGGCTTACACCACAAGCGTGGGTCATTACTTGAAAGATCTGAGTGATGAAATGAGAAATCCTCCTCCTTGCAAAGAAAGATTGATCTGAAAGTTTCCTAAATACTAAAAATCAAAGAACTATGCAGGAACAGAAATTTAGGAGTCAGTGTACAGAAATCACAGAAGGCATGGGTATCGAAATTAGCTTTTATGAAGTAACTGAGTTTTATTAGTCTAGAGAAACAGAATGGACCTCCTGTTCCTTTCAACTGCTTTCCAGATTGCCCATAACAAAACACTGAATACATGTCACAAACAGAAACTGCACAATAGTTCAAAATAGGGATCCTAGCAATGCAGGTAATACAAATTCTGTAGAAAGGTACTAATTGTACATTGAAATGAATTTCATTCAGTTAAAAAGAAGTTTCAGTAAACAGGATGACAGTTATACTGTGGTTGTACAGAGCTCTGGTTAGACTGAATTTAGACTACTGCACTGTTTTGGGCACCAGATCTCGAAGAATACAGATATTTATAGGTAGGTTGGGTAGCATATATTTACTTAATGGCCTAAAAGGGTTCAATTATGAAAACAATTCACTCTTTCTAAACTGTTCAATCCAGAATCACAGCAATTGTTATACAAGACCATTTGGCCCACTGAGCCCACCACAACCCTCTGCCATTCCAATCTAGTTAGTTGCCCAGCTTTCTCCCCACAGCCTTGCAATTTTCTTTCCTCCCTCAAATATCTATCCAATGCCCTGTTGAGAGCTTCAATTGAATCTACTTCCACCACACTTTCAGGTAGTTATTCGAGCTTATACATGGAAAGAGGTTAGTCATCTTAAATCTAATATTCCCTAGTTCATGACCCTTCCACCAATGGAAACAACTAACTGTAACAATTTAGATCTCTGATAATTTTGAACATTTTATCACATCACCTCTCAATCTTTTCTGGTGCAAGAAGAAAATAAATCATAGTTTATTATACCAAATACAGAAGACTAAGTGATGATCTAATAGAGATGACTAAAGGATGCATGGGGACAATGCAATTATTCTTTTGTGGGGGAAAATTCTGAGCATGAAGGCTACACCTTTAGAGTTGGACAATTCAACGATGATGCCATGAAGACGATGGAAATTTTAATCTCTCCTACAATTAGTTTGAGCCCGGGTCAATTGAAAATAACAAAACTTAAGAGATATATTCTTGTGGGGCAAGGGTAAAAAGATTAGTTTTGAATAACTAAACTTTAATACAGCTTAGAGGGATTAAATTGACGGCTCCCATTCCTTTCAAAGGCTTTCCAGATTGCCAATAAGAGAATTGTGGACACAATCACAAATGTGAACTGCATAAAATGTGTCAATGTATAGATTCCAGATATGTAGATAATAAAATTCTGCAGAAAGGTACAAATTGTGCACGGAAGCATATTGCATTCACTTACAGAAAGCAGGAAATTCAGTTTCCAAAATATTTAGAATACTGAGCCTTAGTAAAATTGGTAACACATTCACAAGTCAGAAGGTTGCAGATTCAAGTCCTATCCCAGAGAGTACAGTACAAAAATTTGGCACTGATACTCTAGGAGAGAGGGAATACTATTGGAGATGCTGCCTGTTGTTAAACTGAAGCCAAGACAACAGCATAAATGTACCCCTAAGATGAGTCGGTGGTTTTGCAAGTAGAAAAAAAATCTCATAACATCATACAATTACCTTAATATTATGTGATATACAAAAGCTAAAGCTGCCAGATCAATTAAACTTTGAGGAATTGATTTGACACTCAAGGTTACACTGAACAAAAGTTTAACTTGTTAAAACCAAAATGGCAAAAACACCCATATCGTGCCAGTAGAAAATGGAATAGTTTAAATTTAGTTCAGTGTCAGAAGACTCTGTGGCGTACATGGTATTCTAGCCTATGACCAAGTGGGAGATCCATGAACTTCACAATTTGTCTTTAAAAAGTGCTCTGTGTTGTAAATACACAAAAAAAAATTCAGTGTATGTGCTTAAACTAAGTTCATACACAATTTAACCTTGGGCTAAAATAAACCCCCAGAATTTAACATTGACAAGTGTTTTATTCATACAAGCAATCATAAAATTATTTAACAGTCTTCAACAAAAAAAAATGCATGGATAAGCAAAAGCAAGATCAGGGTTTCCTTCAGAAAACACACACTTGCTCACCTATTGTAAGTAAAAAATAATTATGAAACACAATCACATTAGAAAAAGACAAGGAAAATTGCACATCAATACCCAGGCTTGTTTATATAAACATTTGTCAGCTTTACATTAAATCCTCCAACATGAACTATTGTCTCCCATTCACTTGTAGTTACAAATGTATTTGCTCCAGATTCCAAAGTATCCTGTTCTGCATTTCTGGTAATGAATTATAGATCAAAGCAGCTTTTAATGTACATACATCAGCCCTTGAAAAATATAGCAGCAATTTAAATACCTTAAGGTGCATATTGTAGTACAAGAGATCACAGTGAGCAATTGTATATCAACAGAATTTTCATTCTACAATCTGCCAGCTTTCAAAATACTCCTCGCATAGATTTTTCCAGGGCTGATCATACATCATCATTATTCCAGATTATACAATTTATCTGAAAACAGTATAATTTTTACTAGATTTGAAATTCAGCTGGCTGTTTGGAAAGAAATTGTGGAACTTATTCTTGCCGCATAAATCCAAATGATAATCACTCTTACAATCATTACAGGAGACCTTTGAACAGTTCACACAGGTGAACTTTGCACCAGGTTTGTCACAAAATCCACAGCGCAATATATTGGTGCTCTTGGAACTGGATAACTGCTCTTGATACTGTGATGTGGTAGAATATGCACATTTCTCTTTCAGAGTAGAACTTGCAGATAGATCATTTTGAACAGATGAAGAACGTGTTAAGATGCTCACTGCTCTTGGATATTCATGTCTACAAGGGCATTGGCTGCAAAGAACAATGTCACATTTTTGGCAACTTGAGGTTCCACTGGATATTCCACACATTTGGCACTTCAATGCAACTGCACTTGCTACACTTTCTTTGGTTGTACGTTGAGTCTCATGATACATAGCTCTTGCTTCATTACTTTTTGTCAATCTTGTACTGTAACTGTTTCCTGCTTCTGTCCATCTCTGTGATAAAGTGCTTCTGGGATCTTCAGCTGTGTAAAGATCCAAATCATCAAGTGCATGGAAAGAAGTGTTAAGATTGGTTTCTGCTCTCCAGCTACCATTGGGAGACTGCAAGTATTCCTCTGACCCTCCACGAGGGGAACTTGACATAGCAAGAAGAGAAGGTGTAGGACGAAAAATTTCATCAGTTATGTCCTCATAAGAGTCATAAACTGCTTCTTTTTTACGATGTACAGGTGTCAAATGAACTTTACTTAACTGCTTTTCCAAATAAGTTTCTTCACTATCCGCAGGTGAAGGTTTGTACATCAAGTGTTTCCCAAAATTGTTTGTTAACCGTTCATTGTCTGATCGGCGGAAGTCCATTTGAGCCACTGATGTATGCAAACCTTCCATAGATCTTCGTTGTCTTTTCATGGCATCTATGCAACCTTTCACATCATCTGTGCTGTTCTTTCGTTCTTGCACTACATTAAGCTCTGAAAAACCCCTAATTTTAATTTGTGAATACATTTCAAGTAAATTCTCACACTCAACTCCAGCCAAGAAAAGCTCAAAAGAAATGAATTTCACATGATTAGTGTTTACTTTGTTTTTCAGTTCATATGTTTCCTTTTCATAGTGATATCCTATAAAATATAGGATACTCCAGACATCATCTTCACACATCGCAGATTTGATGTAGTAGACAAAATGCCCTGTAAAAGTCTATAACAGAAAGAAAAGCTGATGAATCATATTCTTAACCATATTACAATTGTTAACTTTATCTATCATTTTCATGCAGCTTTACTCAGCTGGGAGGATAAATTGATAAAAAATTATACACAGGTATTAAGTGGGTTTGTGTTTCAAACTTGAACTCAGCTATGGACTTGGAGTTTGGTAAGTTAGTGACAATTTATGCTCCATAAAAACAAAGCAGGAAATGCCTTTTCTACAGTTAGGATGTTTTGTCCCTAAAGCACAAGTATTCAGATAAACCATTTGCTCTAAAATGATAAAAGTCTGTGCAGAGTTTGCACATTTTTCTATGATCTGCTGGTTGGTAAGTTGATTACTGTAAATTGGCCCTGTATATGTGGGTGGTTTAAGAATCAGGGAGAGTTGATAGAGATGCAAGAGGAAAAAAATGGGTTTAGTGTAAATGGGTGTTTGATGGTTGGCGTGGATGAAGTCAGCTGAAGAGCCTGTCTTCGTGTTGTATAATTTTATGACTATGATTTTAAAACTTAAAATCTTAGGGAATAATTTTGTAAAAGTTTTGCATTATTCAAGCAAGGTGCAGAATTCTCACCTAATTTCCTCCTTTTAATTTCTAACCAATAAAACACACAAAATAATAAAGCAGCTACAACTTCACCAAATACTGTGTAGAAAAATGAGTTCATCAGTGAAGCGACTGTGTGATATATACAGGTGACAGAGTTTGTTGAAGGGTGTAAGAAATTTGAATAATTTAATATAAAAAGATGCAGTCTAAGAAAGACTTTAAAAACATCAGAGGTGAAAAGGTACAGGTGTGGAATGGCAGGAAAATATAGCAACAGCATAGATAGGAATTTTGGGAATACCCAAGATTTAGGAGTAAAATTAGGCAATGTTATAATGGTGGAGTTGCCTTGCTGATTTGGACCAAGTACAATGACAAAGCTGTGCACAAGATAATCTGTGCCAGTGAGGGTTAGTTTTTAAAGCACAGCCAAGAATGATAAATTTCACATTCAATTAGAAGAAATTCTCGATTAACAGAAACATTTGGAGAAAGTCTTTTGATTCTTCTTCACCATGTTGAATTACAGTTCTTTTAGCAGACTGACTTTACGACACTGTTCCATTTTACTGCTTAATATCATTACCTTGTATATTCAAGTATTATTTGCTTTGATGACCACTAGCACCAAAAATCTCCTTTTATGTATACAGTCCGTGATGGCTTTTTGTTTTCTACTTACCCCCAAGGGAAATCCTCCCTATTCTCTTTCTCATTTTTGAATATTGTCAAATATCCCTCTATACAAGAGCAGAGCGCCTCAGATATACTAACCTTGTCCCTTGTAATTCAAATTCCTGATCTCTGGTATTATCCTAGTAAACCTGTAGTGGATCATTCTTCAAGATATCAGACTACAGAATCATAATGGCCTTTACAGATTTTTCTGACGAATCTGTCACTCGACACATGATAATTGCTTTCATTTATTTCATCCCCCAGTTAAAGATAATCTTTTCAAGAATACATGTATTTACAATGCTAATTCCAATTGTGCTTCCTTTGCATTAATTAACCAGTTAATGCATGACTTTAATATTTTTTCACTCTTACTCCCAGAATGCATATCTTATATTTTCCTGTATTAAGGTGCTTTTTCACCTTGCTTAGTTGCATCTTCTTTTACTCACTTTTCCTCATTTCATTGCCAATTACTTTGATAATTTGCTTATTATATCTATGTTTTGATCATTTATTTAGATCATCTACAACAATGTTAGATGGGCATCAAAACAGCAAGCATAAAAATCAAGAGGCGTCCTTGAGGTATAGAGTTGGGAGTCATTAGCTTCTACATGGAAATTAATCTCATGCATGCAGAAAAATTCACCTTATGTTTACAGAATATTTCACCTAACAGTGTTATGTAAATAACAGAGGCCAAAGATGAATCTGGATAACTTTTCAGATAAACTTCTTGTACGAGGGTTTTGAAAGAGCTACTACTTGGAAAATACTGTTTTTTGGGAAGAGAATGGAGAGGATAATTTGATCAGGCACATCAAACACCATTAAGAGTTTCAGTAACACAAGGAACATACTGCACTTACAATCACAGAGATTTAATTATGGCACATCCTTAAAGAAGTAGATGTATTTCTACTTGAAATAGAAACAAGCTGGTTGATTTGAACAGTCATTTCTTGTGTTATGCTTTTGCTTTTAAAATGCTCAGCTTTCAGTACTTAGTAGCACTCTGTTTTCTCTTTTGAATAAATAGTACAGGTACTAAAATCATACACCATCATCTTGATCTACAAATGGTTTTGGGGATAGAGAAGAAAACAATTCTAAATTCCCACTTCCAACCTATACTGTTTCTACTAACACTATGCTTGCAAAATCTGCTTGTGTGGGCACAGTTATCATCACCCATTCATGTTTAAGTAAAAGCACTCTCTTCTTCGAGTGTGTGGGATCTGCAACACTGCTTGAGGTGCAGCTGACATGAAATACAAAAGATAATCTTTTAAAGCAAGTCAAACAAGTGCTTAAGGATGAAAATTTTGTATGGTTACAGGGTAAAAAAAAAGTTATTTAAACTCCCTTTAAGCTCATCGGAGCCCCAACTCTACCTCCCTTTAAACTCACCAAGGCCCCTTCCCAGCTCCTTTTAAATTTTCCAGTAAAGCAGGTGAATTTATTATACTGCCTTGTAACATCTTTAAAAAGTGAATTAAAAATGTGATGTGTTTTAAAAGGAGTGATATCCAGTAGTCCAGAAAATTTGCCAGTACAGCAACACCAACCAGATTATTGAAGTTTTGCTATAATACAGATGCTAGTCTTCAGCCAATTTGATTTACTTCACTAACATTTTTTTCTAAATGTGCAGTGCAAGTGGAGTATTTTATAATGTTGCAAGTATAGACAGAAGACCATTAAAGGGCATAAGTGTGGATAAGAAAATGTTAAACTTGAAAACAACTAGAGGCAATTAGGAAGTGTTATGAATACAAATTTATATAGGATAAACCAATATCAACAAGATCAGTCCAGAGAGCACCAGAATATTTGACCCTGAAGGTGCCAGAATACCTGGATGAGAAAGAGCTGAAGAAAGAGTTAAGCCAATGTTAAAGAGATGAAGTAATGAGTTTATGATGTTTGTCAGTGAAGATAGAGTGGTCAGGTAGGATCATAAGGCTTCAAATGATGATATTCAGATAGTGAAACAAGAGAGAATGCAATTAGTGGCAAACATATGGAGTTTGTAGTGGAGGTAAAGACAATAACTTCCTTTACATTGTTTAACTGGAGGAAAAGGCAGATGTAGCACAAAAGCAGTGATAGGGTAGTCAGATTGTGCAGATGCATTCAAACACATATGAAACCTTACCTATGTTTTCAGGTTATGTTAACAAGGGATAGCACATGGAAGAAGAGAGATAGGTCACTGGGGAATCTAGAAGTAATGATGTTGGGATAGAAGACATGATCTTATTATGACTGAATAGGTCATATAGAGTGAAACCAAGGGAAGGCAGTTTCACTAAAATGGATAATGGAGAGAATTATCAGAGGCAACTGGTACCTTTGACTGTGTCAAAGGCTGCAGAGGAGACAAGGTGAGGAATGCACCGTGCACCATTCCTGACTGGATGGACATAATTCTGGTCCTACAGGGGAGATCAGAGCACTCCAGAGGTTTCAAACAAGGGCTCACAGGAAAAATTGACATGGATATTGGAGTCTACATTAGGTTTCAAATATCAGGAAAAAAAACACTGATCTTAAGGCAACAGTTTGCAGTAAACAGCGTTGAGTATAGGTTTTTTCTGTGAAGACATATGATACCACAGGAATAGGAGAATTGCTTCACATTTTAAAAATATTTTCTCCTAATTCATTCACAGATGTGGGCGTCACTGAATTGTCAATTGCCCGAAGTGGGCTTTGCAACCAAATCAAGAGAGCAATTTGAGAATTCGCCACACTGGTGAAGGCTGGAGTCATAAATGGGCTATTACTGTTAGGGATGG
Organism: Rhina ancylostomus; assembly: GCA_030265395.1. Lineage (NCBI taxonomy): Eukaryota > Metazoa > Chordata > Chondrichthyes > Rhinopristiformes > Rhinidae > Rhina > Rhina ancylostomus. Next base: position 17,322,716 of record JARFYF010000036.1, on the reverse strand, counting down.
CAGTTTGCCTGCTCTGAAGAATAATAGGTAACTAAATGTTTTTGTACAATTCCATAGCTTAATAGTCATCATTACTTACATTAGCTTTTTATTCAAGATTTATTTAATTACTGCAATTTAAAATCCAAAACATCCATGGTGGCATTTGAAGTTTTTTTTAATGTAATTTGCAATTACAGAGTTCATCTAAAAATTTCTATCAAACATTTTAATTGTTTGAATTTTAATACTGTACCTTTATAGTTTTAAATTCTTTTTTCCAGGGATATAGAAAGAGGTTAATGCAGAAGGTTTCCAGAATTCCAAAGGCAGTAAGAAGTGCACTTAAGCTTGATGTTTTGAGCGTCTTCAAGGAATTCTCCACAATATCATAAAATCTGAACAACTTAAATCTCTCAGATGGGTCTTGGCGACACAAATCAAGTAAGGACATAGCCATCTTCTTAAGGCTCTCATCTTCCAAGACGAGATCTTTTTCACTCAACTTCAATTCACAAATCTGTACATATTTCCGAAAAAGTGTGTCTCTCATTTTACTTGGATCCATTAGGAACCGTTTGTGTGGGATGAAGTTTCCTACAAATCATCCATAGCTTTCATGTTATTTTTCAGGCAGGAAATGGGTTCAAGATTATAATTACAATGCCAGGTATAGTGATGGACCTACCTGCAACATGAAAAGAATGTGAATTAAAAATTAAACTAAAAAGAGATAGTATTATACCAGACTATCAAACTTAGAAAGAACCTAGCGAATAAAACAGTTAATTGCATTTTAATCAAGGGTAAATATCAACAAAAAATCTAACTCTTAAAAATTTTGTTTATATAAGATGTCTATAATCAGAAAGCTAAGCAAAACAGACTAAAATGAATTATCAGCTCAGTAAATATATGGCTTTATAAAAAGGAAAATACAAATGAAATGCAAATACATTTTTTAACAAAGAAAAGCACAAAGTTTCAATGGGATTTCCAAAACAGATAGGGGTAGAAGAAAGTGCTTAAATCACTCTTTTCAGCCTCTCTGATAATCTTGGGTTGCACCTACTAAGACCATGATCCCAAGGAAAGTGCTTGGAAGTGACCTTAAAAAAAGTGGGTCATCTCATATACAGCGCTACCACGTTAAACATAACAAATGTATTCCACATCATCGTCTGAGTGTACCCAATTGCAAAGATCAGTTTAAAATTCATTCTGAATGATGCCGTCCTGCAGCATCTTTAACTCTAGCCTTCCGGTGAATACGGATCACCAAAATTGAATTCTTGGAACGGGCTGCATATTAACATTTTCAACAGGTTAAATCCGAGCTGTGTTTTTTTTATATATACACACACACGTATATGTTCATCAAACAGTAGGACTGACTGGCTCAACAGAGATTAAATGCCCCTATCCATTTACAGCCACCAAAATGAATGCGATTTCATTTTTAACGACTGGATGATTTCTCGGCATCACATTACAGTGCCCAGCATTTTCATCTCGACTTCCTGGTCGCTCAGTTAGCTCTGTAAATTGGGCGGCTGCGTTTCCATTTAAAACACTAATGAGGGAGGAGGAATTCACAAGCATAAATACGAGAGGGGCGACTGGGAGGCAAGGAGTTCACGTTGAGTCGCAGCGATGCAGAGCAGGCCCACTGCCATCTGAATCACTGTCCTCTAACGTGACGGCGCCATCTTTGCCTCAGCCACCATCACCTGCTCCCCGATTACACCCATTCCTGCTTAACGCGGTACAATTGACCTCTTTCTTCTCGCCGCACTCGGTATGCCGATGCGATGGGGATGCGGGTGATAAGGCGCGGTACACCGCAGGCTCACCGCTCAGCCACATCCATTGGGTCGCCGTCACCGCCACACGGTCCGCCGCCGGCAACAGCCGATCACTCAACCGCCCGCTCGCCTCCCATTGGCTGGAACCCATTTCCGGCTCCGCGTGCTCGGCAGGGGACGCCCAGTGCGCCTGCGCACGGAGCGGGACCCCCGCACGCAGATCTGCGCCTGCGTACGCGGCCGGCAGGCGTCAGAATGGGTCCGGCTGCGGCTGCGCCTGCGCACATGGTTGAGCGGGGACCGGCGGCTCAGGCTGACGCGGACGGTCCCGGGTGAGTCGATGATTTGCGTCTCCACCTCAATGGATCAACTTTACTCTAAAGTAGAATCTATCACTTTATCTGTACGTAACCAGCAGGTGGCTTGTGAAGGTGCTTCCTTCACAGTGAACAAGCTAGATGCCCTACTGTATCTTCATCAAATGTACCTTTTTCATCCAAAACATACACATTATTCATAAAATGTACATTAAATGCAACAGGACATGTCATTATCTTCATTCACTGTACCAAGCAATTCAGTACATTCCTTTACAATATATCAATGTCACTAATGTTTCCCCCTTAAACGTTGCATCAATTTTGATTGCATTTTATAAGGGGCTCAACCTTTCATGTCTAGTGGTAGTAGGATCCGAGACTGTGGTCTTCTCCACTGAGCCTTTGCAGTAGCTACATCAAGCTTCAGTGCTTTCCTTGGCATGTACTTCTGGACATTGGAATGTGCCCTTTCACAGCATTCACCTGCAGATACCACCTTGCACTGGAAGACCAAGTTCCAGGCAGACCGAAAGTGCACCTTTCATTGAGTTGATCTCCCTGCAGAAATCAATGTTTATCTCAGTATGCAGCTCTAGGAGCACCCTTCAGAGCACAGAGTCCTGTGTTATGCAGCTGCTTCTGACGAACCTCAACAAAGACATTTATTTTCCAGACCTTCTTGGCAAAAACACAGTCCACAAGGAGGTGGACAATTGCCTCATCTGCATTACAGTCACCTCAAGGGCAGCCTATGGTGGGATTGAGGCTCCTGTGTGGTCTGACTGGGAGGGCCCTGGTCATCACTGACCAAGCTTTGAAAACTCTACTTATGAGGCATTTTGCCAAATGATTTTGACTATCTGCTTGGGGAGCCATCCCACAGTATCCACTGCCTTCTCCCACGGGGCTTCCCAGATAGTCCATGTGGACCACTGCCTGATGGACCTGTGGTTTGCAGAAGCTTGACTGTAACAGACAGATGGTACAGCATGGTCCAACTGAATAGGATATTCCACCAGAAGGAAGCCAATCTCATCCTTCAAAACACCAGGGACAAGTAGAACCTCAGCATATAGTGGTCCTTGAAGAATGCATACTCAGCTTGATGCAGCCACATACATATATGACCTTTAGGATGAGAGCTATGTTTTTACCCCGTTTCAAGATCTGTACACCACATACTGATAGATGCAATCCATTTTGGATTTTCAGATGAAATGGAACATGATTCACATGATTGCTACAGTACAGGAGCCGGGTGTGGCTCACACATGTGCTGTAACCACTGAGAGAACTTACATCAAGATTGCCACGGAGAAGGAACACTGTTCTCACATTGCCAACTTCTGCTTCGCCTTGGCTCCAACCAGTTCCTGTTGCAAGCCCTAGCTCCTTGCCACCAGATTTCCCAGCACCTTCCAGTAGTTGATGGTCTGATTGATGGTGAAGGGAACAGATAACCTGTGGGACCAGCTGCCAAAGGACATGGCCTCGCTTTTGCTGCAATTAACTCTGGCTGCTGAGGCCTGTTCAAACTGGATGCAGATACTGATCAATCTGCAGACTCAGCAGAAGACAGCAATTTGCCAATATACAGGGAAAGTTTGACTTGAGCACTGGAAATGTCACCCCAGTTTTGTGTGTGTTTTTATTGATGGATTTGGCAAAAAGCTCGATACAACACACAAACAAGTGGGCAGCCTTACCTGATTCTGTTTTTAGGTTCCCTCCCCAAAGCCCATTTTGAAGAGAATGTCCATCATGCGTATGCATGATATTCTGTTAAGAGGCCTTCTCCTAGTTCAAGCTGACCAGCCAAGTGTCCACCCTTCATCCACATCTGGGCAACCGTGTCCCTTAACAGCACAGGGCTGAGGGATTTTATTGCTAGGTATAAGACAGGTCTGATCTGGCTGCATCAGCTGCTCCAGGGCAGACTTAACTTGATTGCCGATGACTTGGACAGAATATTATAATCCACATTCAACAGTGAGATGATCACCAAGTTCTGATCTCCTTTCCTCCTTCTCCTTATAGGTGAGAGGGATAATGCCCTTTGTCATGAATTCTGATATACTGCCAGCTACACTTCTAGCAGGTCTGAGCCCATCCTGTCCTACAGATCTGTTACTTCCACGAGTTTTATTCCTCTCAATAGAATAGATAGAACTTGTAGCTGTTCTAGGATTGAAGGCTGATCCCGACTCTCCCGCTTGTTTTCATTCAAAACCTCCCAGATATAGAACAGAGTGTTCCAGAAAGCTGTGCTCTCTGTGGCCTTCCTGTTGTACAGACCAGTTAGAGGGATTTACAGATCCTCAATATGTTCAAC
>JARFYF010000036.1:17130684-17142427 GCA_030265395.1 Rhina ancylostomus | reverse complement strand
AAAAGTGGATATATGACCTGACCAGCCCAATCCAAGAAAATAAATTCTAATTGATAGACTAAATGCATCTATATAATGCACAAATACAAATATATCCTTTTAGAAGTCAGTGGTTCATTTAGCTCAGGACTGATTTGGAGACTCAGGTGCTGTATGAGACTAGAGGAGTATCAGGTCCAGTAAATTTAGGAATGCCAGTGGAGATCTGCTTGAGTCCATTGCTGTAGAGTCCAGAGACCATTGTCATAGTAAATGCCTTTAAGTTCAAATTGAAAAAAAGACCATTATCTCAATAAGGCTTAGAGGACATTTGAAGAGAAATAGACCCTGTAGGACACTTTAGTGGTGTTCATTTGTAATTTATGAGGAACTGAATACCAAAATGAACTAAAGATGAGCCATGAGAAGTTGTCCTGAATAACGATAATATTTCTCTAAGCCTTCTTCTAATGACCATTGTCCTTTTGCAAGCTAATTATTGGACATCTTACACTTTTGCAATTTTTATTTGTGAAGCTTCATCAAAAAGGAGGGATTTTGATATACAAAATGAAGTTGTAAGAGCAAGTCAGTGTCCAGAAAAATTATTAAAGGAGACATACCATATTTGGTAGGCATGGTGTAGGCAGCTGTAACCAATAGTTCTCCAGAAACAGCAGAAAAGGTAGATCTGTGTCAACTGGGCGATTAGAGACTAGAATAGCAGAAGGCAGATTGGTCAGGATGAGCCTCCAGCAAATCACAGGTTCCACTGGATTTGGCATGCCTACTATAAGGGTTTTCTTTTGTTTGCATAGCTACTATGTGGGCTGAAGCAAGAATAAGATATTGATGAAACTGACTGACTTTGTTTCATGCTCTCATAGCATCATAAGGATATATGAAGCTTAGAACAATAAGAAAAAGCTTTGTAGTATAAAAAAAATGCAATTTTCCCATTTTGCTGGAAGGAGTTCAGCATCCAGTGGGAATTATTTTAGATTGAAAAATAAACTAATGCTGGCTATAATTCTCCTTTAATGTCTTATTTAAATATTTGTTTTTAATTGCAGAGGCAGAGAGGAATTGAGTATTTTTTCACATGGGAGTTGTTCGGCACATTAGTGCCAGACCTTCTGCCAAAATTTGTGCTACCACCTCAGGAGGAGAAAATTGGCTTCAATATGTTTCTTCTCACTGACAACAGTGGGGGGATCATTTAAAAAAACAGCATACTTATATAGCATCCTTCCGTCCTTCAGACAATTTAAATGAAAATATGGAAGATTGAAGAAAGAAAAACAAGGGTGAAACGCAACTGAGGAGATTCAGATGACATCACTAAACACAAACCCACAATTTAGACATTCCAAATTATGTTTGCCTTTTAACTTCCTTCTATTACTCTACATGACACATAAAAATGCAGACATGCTTTGTGTGTCTGTGCCTGTGTGATATTTTTAATTGCCTGTATAGGCACTTCTAACAGGAACAACAGGGTCCTTCAGTAAGACAGAAGTGCTGCTAAATAACTCCGTACAAAAGTGAAGCTTGAGAAGTTTGTGTACATATTAAATTATAGGCTTTGATTCACTTGAACAAATCTGTTCTACGCATGGCTATAGACATAGTCACTGACAATCAATATCCTGGCTAGAATGCTGAGGACACGTTTTACCACACTAACTGCACTTAAGCTATGTTGCAACAAAGTGGACATTTTCCCAGGTAATTCCTGGCAACCATAAGTATGAAAAACCCATCCTGACCCCTTTTGATCTTTTGTGACTCTTCCTTTTGAGTCAGGTCCATGAGCTCAGGTGGGCCTGGATGTGAGACCATAATCTAAGTTGATACAAGAGAGTACTGTACTGCACTATCACATGTAGCAACTTAGAGACATTAAATCAACACTCCACCTGCCCCCTCAACAAATATTATGAAAATGCATTATCTAATCAATATCTCAATGCTGCTTCTGAGATTAAGCAGTCTTGTTTTTTACACAACCTTGCACAACAATAAAAAGTAAGGACTGTGGAGTATACCAGGGTGTCCTGAGGTTGTGCTTTGTCCTGGATAGTAACAAGCTTTTTGAGTGTCATTGGAGCCCCACCCATCTGGGAAGAAAGAAGCATTCCATTCCACCACTGAATTGTATCTGGTAGGTTAGCAGTGCTTCGAAATGGCAGTGAATCACCAATGACCTTGCTCAGTTTGAGTTCAGCCAGAACTGATCAGCTTTACACTTCATTACACTTTTGGACCAAACATGGACAAGAACTAAATTCCAGAGATGAGGTGAGCACAGCTTTTCTTGACAGTGAGCCAACATTTGTTTGACGGGTAGTATCAAAGAGCCACAGTAAAACTTAAGTTAACCAGGCTCAGAAGAGGATTCTTCAACATGGCTTTAGTTATGGCTCACACTAGCAATGATAGTGGTTGTTGTTGGAACCTTTAGATGTAACTGCAGGAGTGCCTTGGGGCCAAACTTTTGGCATAACTACCAGCTGCTAATTCATTAATTAACTTCCTCCATCACAAGTTCAAGAATTGTTGTTTGCTGAAGATTGTACAATGTGTAACTTGATTTCTAAGTTTGCATATAGTGAAACAGTCTGTGGCAACATCAGGCATGACGTGGACAACATTTGCATTGCTAAGTAGCAAGTAATATGTTTGCCTTCTGTCTCAGGCAATGGCCATCTCCAATAAGAGAAGGCATAGCCACTTCCTATTGATTTTCAATATTATTATCATTGAGTCCCCACCATCAACATACTGGAGATGATGCAGCTGGGTGAGTATTGGGGTGAGGTAGGGATGAGGGACATGTTCACCATTGATCAGAAACTGAACTGGACCAGCTACATACATACTGTGGCAACCAGAGAAACTCAGAGACTGAGTATTTTGTGGAGAATGGTTTACCTTTTAACTCCTTGAAATCTTCCCACCACCGACAAGGTAAAGTTCAGGACTGTGAACTTCCTTGCCTGGATGGATGCAGTTCCAACAACACTCAGGAAGCTTGATAGAATTCAGAATAAATCACCCTGCTTGACCTCATCTACTAGTTTTAACAAGTTTCCCTCCCCTATCAGTGGAATATGGCTTTTGGATACAATGTGTTATGTAGGTCTTCAAACCTGCACTAGTAAGAAGGGCTGCAGTTGTTTGAAAATGCCATCAGGTTTAAGTTCCTGCCCAAGTCACACATCGTTCTTTCATGAGCACATTTGGCCATTCTTTCAATGGAACGGGTCTAAAATACTGGAACTGTCCTTTTAACAGTTTCGTCACAGGTATTGCGTCTGTTGATGAAGGCAAGTCACTACCATTTTTTCAGAGGTAATTTGCGGTGGTCATTAAATGGCAGCCTTGCCAGTATTGTCAGTTATGCAGGTTTTTTCAAAATAAATGATCTTTATCTTTATCCATGATGTTTTTCTCTTTTTTCCAACACATGTCACTTGAAATATCCATGTACTTGGTGTTCAGCGATGTAATGGAGAGAGCACACAAAGCATTTTTAAGCGTACATCAATTTTTATGGCTTTACTGGTCTCAGTTGCCTTTGGACTGCACTTGGAACCCTACTTTCCAAGGATAAATAGAGCCTGTAGTGCTTAAATGATTTCTAGAACAGATCAAAAAGGTCAATTGTATATTACTGACAGGATATAAACAATTAGCACCTTATAGAGGCCTTGAACCATTTAGTATAATCCATCTATGATTTTTATTTAATTGAAAACCTCTATATATTGCCAACAGTGTTGGGGAGCTCTTATCTTCTGAAATCTGCACTTTCTCTCCCAAATGGTCAACAGCTGAGCTGCACAAGTGATGATACTTCTTAAATATTCAACAGCAGTAATCCTTCAAAATTTCCATGTCAGCAAGTTGTCCCTGAACATGAGTAACTGCAGTCTCTTCTGCTTTGGCATAACTACAAATGCTCACTGGGCTGTAGACCCCTGCTGTAATGCATTACTTGGGTTCAGATAAGATCAGTTGTGCAGAATGTTCAGTTGGAAATTACAGAAACATATGCTGCTGTTGAATAAAGTATAGGCAATGAGCCAAAAAGACTCCTATGTAGAAGGCACAGAAATAAAGAATATTAGATGAATGTTGTCTTCATCAGATGGAACTATTCATTAATTTCAGTAGAATAAAATTGATTGGGTTTTTTAATTACCAGTAATCCTTTCCACCAGATTATCTCCCACCCATGAAGGTTTATCCTATTTTTCTCACACCATTTCAGTTTTTGCATTCAGATATTTCCCAAATTAATTTAGCATTATAGTATATATACAGAGCAATGGCTCCCCCAGTGGCTTATTGGTCATCCAGCAAGTGTATTTTCCAACAGGCTAATAACATTTTCATTATGGATGTGGAGTTCAGCACTAGCACTCAGTGGGCATTACAGTGTTAGTGCTGGTCCTACTCAACCTCTGACATTCAGTTCCATTAAGGATAAATGTCAGAAGGTGAACCCAACTAGCAGCTAATAACCTGAGACAATTTTCTTTTTTTAAATAGCTATTTTATCTCGTGCTTAGAGTATACATTAAAGAACTGATTTTTGAAGGAAAACTTCATTGCTGATATAGTTCACTGGTTCCTTCGACACCAACAAGGAATGTATCAATTGGCACTTAGTTCCTCATTTGCTTTAAATGACCTTTCATGGGTATATACGCCTGCATATAATGTGCCATAACTGCTAAACGTTTGCAAAGCTGAGAACAAAAAGGTAAAAGAGATATTCATTATTTTGCAACACATGGTTGAATCTTCATGTAAAAATCAGTGAAATTGGCCTATGAAGTCAAAAACAATGCAGCTGAACAAAAGGCGTTATACACTAAAGGAAACGGAGTTGTATAAAAATACTGTGGGGGGGGGAGGAACATCAAGTGAGTTTGGCAGTGGAGTCAATGGGAGTACTTGGCATTGCATCACAGAGAAGGGATGTATCTGGCAGACATGATTATCAGTACACAGAATTACTGACCCCATTTGGGCTCTCGGGGGAAACGACAAGCTAAATCAAACTGCTTTCTTATGGGAAAGAGCAATGTTCAAAGGCAAATGACCTAACCACAGCCAGATATCCCAACAAGAGTGATATAGTCAAAAGGCTCCATGCTTAAAAAGTCAGCTTATTTTATGTGTAGTGATATCGACAACAAATTGTTTTTAAATAGCACTTGTAACATTGTGAAATTATGCTAAGTTGCTTCACTAGAGGTGCCAAAAAAAAATTCACACCAACTTACACAAGAAGATATTAAGACAGATGACCATAAGCTTGGTCAACGATAACAGAGTTTTAGTGAGGAATTCAACTCAACAACTGGGCAGCTGAAGGCAAAGTCATCAGTCAGCAAGAGATTAAAATCAGGGATGCACCAGAGCAGCATAATTGCAGAAGCAGACAGATCTCAGTGGGTCATGGAGGGGAGGAGATTTTACAGACAGGGAGGACTATGACCACGGAGAGATATGGAAATGTAGGCAAGAATTTTAAAGGTAACAAATGCCAAAATGATTGGTGAATATGATTTAATGTAAGCTAGAATAGGGGCAGCAGAGCTTTGGATGATCTTGTTTATGTAGGATGGTGAATGCAGGTTGGTCAGGTTAGAAGTAACACAGGGAGAGCAGCAAATAAGTGAAGGCAGGATGAAGTCTGGTATTGTTGCAAAGGTGGAAATTGAAAACTCATCTAAGAGTCAACATTAAACCAAGACTACAGACGATCTGGACCAGGCTCAATTCATTGCCAGGTTGAGGGATACTAATGCCTGGGGAACCAAGTTTGTGTCAGGGATCAGAGTCTTAGTCTTTCCCATACATAGTAGGCAGAAATTTATACTTATTCAGTTACATGTCAGACAAACAACATTACATATCAGAGATATGTGGGTGGGTTAGGAGAGGAGCTGGGATCCATTAATATAACTGTAGAACCCAACATTTTGGTTTGGATGATTTTGCTGAGGACAACATACATGAACGTGGAAACTAGAGGAGAAATAAGTAAAAATCTAAATGCAAGAATTCTTACCCAGTGTGCATTTAAGGCAGCAGCCTAGATTTTCCTTTCAGCAATATTAGTGAACAAATGTTTAAATCATTGATCTTACATTTTGTTATCTGCTACTTAATTGGAGCCATTACCACACTAAAATTAACACTAATTTCTAGGTTCATGTACCAAATTGAAGGATCCTGCAGCTAGAGTTATGTCTTAAATTACAGCAATTCATGCTAAAATCCCTGATTTTTTTTCTGTTTTATTGAGATTTAAGATAATATTATGTACACACACTTGTTCTGTCTTTACTAGATGAAAAAGGTGAGATAACCAAAGGGTTAGTAATATCCATTTCAATAGTAGCTCTGCGCCAGAAAATATCTTGTGATCAGCTCACTAATATCAAAGCTCCACATTTCTCTTTGAATGCCATAATTTACAGAGAATAAAGATCAGTAGAAGATAGTCAAACTGTTTCCATTTCCCACTCTCTTTGAAATAGTTTTGCCATGAAAATAGAGTAATCCAACATCATCTAAAAGTCAGAGTTCCAATCACCAGAATCAAATTCAGCAATGGAAAAGTCAAACATTTCCTTCAACGCTAAATTTGTAAAAGGGCCTCTTACTGAGAAAATAGATTTTCCACTGTCTCACCAATTTCAATTCTCCACGTCAAATTCTATCCAAAATGTTTGAAACACAATGATAACAGTCATGTTGTACAGAAAGAATGGATTTAGCACAAGAGGCATCGATCGAGTGGACAGTCAGAGATTTTTTCCCAGGGCAACAATGGCTAACATGAGGGGGCATAATTTTAAGGTGATTGGAAGAAGATATAAGGGGGATATCAGGGGTAAGTTTTTCACACAGAGAGTGGTGGGTGCATTGAACGCACTGCCGACAGAGATTATGGGGCAGATACATTAGGGACAGTTAAGAGACTCTTAGACAGACACATGAATGATAGAGAAATGGAGGGCTATGTGAGAGGGATGTGTTAGATTTTAGAGCAGAATAAAATGTCAGCACAGCATTGTGGACTGAAGGGCCTGTACTGTGCTCTAATGTTCTATGTTCTAACTCAAACCTTGATAAGCACAGACCTGAATTCTCATTGTCAATGATATTGAATATTTCTGAGACCAAAGGAAATTAAATATTTTGCAAACCTTAACCCACAAGATCTACTTTGTCACTGATTTGGGAGGAAGGTGCATAGGGCAATTGTTTGGAATTGCACAAAGTCAACATTCATAAAACAACTGGACTATCCACTCCTCCCACAAGATGTTCTTGGATTAGAAACTCCACCACATCTTAAGGGAGAAGAAATAGCTCCATTGGCACCTAAAGGGTGAGGTCCAACAGGAAATCTGTGACCTGCAGAACAGATAATGGGAGGAAAGTATCAGCAACCTGCTGGTAAGTATGATATGAAGTAGATTTTTCAGCACTCAAAGTTATCTACAGTTCAAACATCCAAGGACCCCACTGAGAGCCAAGAGAGGAGTCCAACTTATCAAGAATGGAGAGGTGAACAGAGTCTAGAGGCTGCTGGAAGGAATATTCAAATAGCTCCTCAACCACAACTTTGTCTGTGACACGCATCCTTGACTCCACCCCACAGTAAACAATCAAATCTAGCCTTGCTTCAGTTCTTGACTAACATGGAATCAAAATGGCTATAAGCCAAGCGAAAAATGATGATGTCCCAGGAGCAGCTGGAATTTGAAAACCTGGCAGACAGGGACTTCAGTCACACATTCACAACCTCACTTGCAACATTTGGGAAGTGAAGGACATGCAGGAGACCTGAAAGATGATGTAATAATCATCAAGAGACAAGTATGATTACTGTAACTACAGGGGGATTTCTGCGTTTTCTGCCACAAGGGAAGTAATCACCAGCATCCTCCTCAACTGTCTCCTCCCAGGGAAGAGCTGCTTCCCAGAATATCATGTGGATTCTATACATTCAGAGGCACTGTAGACATCATGTGACAACTCCAGGAAAAATTCAGCATGCAGCACCAGCCAGAATACATTGCCTTTTTTCGACTTCACGAAAGCTTTAGATCAATCAATCCAGAGGGATTATGGAGCATCGTTCACAAATTTGACAGCCCACAGAAATTCATCTCCATCCCATGTCACAGTAGAATCAGCCTCACTGCAGATTGATGTCAAGCTAGACTGCATTAACACCCCAATACCTCAATCTTTGTCACTGCAATGCTACACCTCACCTCTGACCCATTTCCTTCTGGAGTAAAGTGAATCTACATTAATCTACAAGGTAAATGAGAAACTGTTCAATCTGTGCTTTTTCCACCACAGAACCAGAGACCAGGGTCACCCCACATTAATCACTGAGCTGCAATACACAGATGACACTTCCATATGTATACATTTGGAGGCCAGAATCCAAGTCTTTGTCGACTAGTTCACTGAAGCATGTGAGAGATTGGGCACTATTTTTAAAGTTCACAAAACAAACATCCTCAACCCACCTGACCCAACTGTACAATAAGTGTCCATGGCAAGACATGAACATGGACCACTCCCTGTATTTTGAAAGCCACCTCTTAAAAAAGGCAGATGTCAATGATGAAATTCAATATCACCATCACCATCACAGTGCGACTACAGCTTTTGGTGTCTAAGGAAGAAGAGTGTTTAAAGATCAAGACCTTAAACCCCACATAACACTCAGAGCCTACAGGACATTCTCTTGTACACGTCTGAGACATGGATAAACAGCAGCAGGCACCTCAAAGCACCGGAGACAAATCAGACATGATCCCTTCACAAACTCCTCCAAACCCATTGACAGGATAAGAGAACCAACATCAACATCTTCTCCCAGGCCAACATCATAGCACTGAAGATCCGATGGGTGTGCCATGCTGTTTACTACCCCACACCATATTCCCAAAACACATTCTACCCAAGGCTCTGTCATGGCATGAAATTATTAGGTGGAGAGAGGAAACAATTCAAGCTCCTTGAAATGTTACGTCTCCACTGACTCATGTAAATTCCTGGTCCATGATTACTCAAAATAGAGAAGGGTATTAGTATTGGTATTGGTTTATTATTGTCACTTGTACCGAGGTACAGTGAAAAACTTGTCTTATGTGGGATGGCATTGAGAACCTTAAGTCATTTTGTTAAGGGATAGAGGAACCCAGCATAAATGGAAGGGCATAGCATCTCTCAAACTACCCACCCTGTCAAGCACCTCCTAACACACTAGTGAAAGAGTCTGCAGGTTCCACAATGCTCTCATCAGCTACCTCAGAACCCCCAGAACTGGTGTGGGAGCAAGTCAGCCTCAGTCCCAAGAGACTGCCTAAGAAGAAGCAAAGAGCCAGTCAATATTTATGTCTCAACCAATATTAGAAAAAAAGCTGATTACCTAGTTATTAGGTCATTATTGGCTGTGTGAGTGCTTGTGTGTGCTTGATGAAACATTTCTATGTTGTTATATGTTGTAAAGTATTTCATTTAGGATGCCCTAAATTGAGAAAAGTGCAATAAAGGGATATTCTTTAGTCTTCCTTTTTTATAATAAATAACCCATTGTTAATTAAATATTGACTATGGTGAGCTGAAAGGTTGTTGAATGGTCAGTGTGGACATGGTGGGCAAAAGCTGCCTGTCTCTGTGCTGTATTGCTCTTTGACACAAATTAGACACATAACATTTTAGAGGGTGCAAAAACAAGATCACAATATAATAAAAACAGAGAGCGCTAGAAATACTCAGTAGGTCAGGCAGCATATTTGGAGAGAGAAACAGTTCATGTTTTAGATCATTGACCTTTCATCAGTCCACAGAAACTGTCTGACCTCTTGAGTATTTCCAGCTTTTAGATTTCCAGCATCTTTATTTTTGTTCATAGTTTACTAGTTCATAATAATAGATGTTTATGAAGAAACCACAGAGAAGTGTTCCTTCCTAGTTTGCATCTTATATTTTCACCATTGCACTGAGAAGATACGATTAATACCTTTGCAAAGATAAGAGTGACCGTGATGTTACCCTGGGGTAAGGGGTTTCATTGGTTAGAAATAGCCAGCATTTCAAATGTGAAATTATACCAAATGAGGGTCAAACCAGAGGCAAATATGGATCAAAGGCCAGTTGAAGGCAAGGGTTTAGCTATTAAACCATGTTCTGCACCATTTGCTATCTTGGTACTGGGAAAGGAATATTGTTTCACAGGCTACTAAGGAACTCCAAATCATATTTCTGGCCTCAGGTAAGATCCAAAGCTGTACAAACTGGTGGACAGATGATGGTCATCTTCACGTCTGACAATGTTAGTGAGATGTGGCCAAATTGCAATGTTAGTGAGATGTGGCCAGGTATTTGAAAATATCAATTCTGCATTAACAGTAGAATTACTTGTGACATGAAACCAGACTTCCACATTTATATCCCGAACAAAGAAGACGCCATAGTTACAGTACAACATATTCTATCAGTCGCAAATCTCTTTGCAGAATGTTGGTAGATGAGTTTCTGACAGAGGAAAAGTCCAGCACATCATTCCTTTCATTCATATTACTTGTTTAAATTATACAGGGGCAGCTTGAAATAGTCTGTATATGTTGGCTTTCATGCTCTGGAATTCATGCTTTGTGTACAGTGTGGGGCAGATTTCTGAGCTTGACTACCATGGTTTACAAGTCCCAGTTATAACATTCACATCCTGGTTGCCGGTTTTCTTCATGGTAGTGGAAAGTGGATACAGACCAGCGTTTGGTCAGTATGGTCAATCCACTCATAGCAAGAATAAGCTTATCTCATGCACCAGCTACTTAGGTATCGAGCTGAGCTGCCCCTTGCTGGATCCTCCAGTCTGCCTCACTTAATGAATTATTTACATTACAGCATGGCTGTTAAAGTAACCGTTCTTGTAGAATGCAAAGACCGTTTGTAACTGAGCAAGTTCCAATGCAGAGTAAATTACCTCCTGGTGAATCAGAGAATGCACTCAACAATGAGAAAACTTTTAATAACTCCTCAATATGCAATAAAACTTCTCTTACATTTTTCTGTTCCTTGTAACTAAATTCATGAAATGTATCTTCCTGTTTTCATACAAAAGCCTTGTTGTGCAGTACAATAATGTCTCATTCAGAGTTCATTAAGAATCTACATACATTTGCACATATTAGTTATTTATCTTAGGTTATTAAACTGTGATTACAGAATTCTTTATACGATTGAGGAAAGATTTACTGTCAGGAAATACCTATTGGGAATTAATTAATCCAAAATCTGGAGTTCATCCTCTCAGGACCTGTTTACGTAAACATTCTTGTAAACACAGATTGAAGTAATTAACACCTCTTAGGGGACTTGGCACTCACATACTGGTACTGTGATATTCCACAGCATTCTTCATCACACCTAACCTGCAATTTTGGCACCATTCTCAAGCTTACTGACATTTTATTGGAAAAAGATGTGTTTAACATGTTTTGTATCAGTAAGGCAAAGTTATCACCAACCTACCACCACCTAAAACCATCTGTGAGAAAGCCACTTCCCAGGTCCACAGGTGGAAAGGTGTCAAGCCATTTGTGTTGCTTGCATCATAAACAGTTCTGGGTAAATTACAAACTCTGTTTACACTGGATAATTGGAGGGGTTTGTCCTTTGATAAAGGTGAAGCTGATGTCTTATT
>JARFYF010000036.1:17118798-17130584 GCA_030265395.1 Rhina ancylostomus | reverse complement strand
ATTTTGCCCCTCATGGCAAACCACTGAGAAGTGCAGAAGAACCATTATCAAATTCATGAGGGTAGCAATTTGTGACATGTAAGTAATTTGTGCTGACCATTAAGTATTCTGTTTAAACATCAGCTTATGACATAGGTAAGAGAGCATGTTAATGAAGCTGCAGCATTCTTGATCTAAAATAGCAAGTTATACATTTTTTACCTCGCCTTTATATCAGAGCATACTATTCACTTAACTTTGCAGCATAGCTTTTGTGAGACCTTTTTCCAATTTTTCTTCTCCTTTGTTGAAACCTATAACGCTTATTGGCATTCAATCTCACAGATGGCAGCAGCCCTTGCCCTTTCCTCATGTGGGAGCCAAGACAGCAAAAACATCAGCAGGCTATTTGGGATTGAGACAGGAACTGCTGCCAATGTCTCTCAACCACTGGGGGCATCAAATCCAGTTCCAGGGTTGCTTTCAATGAACCTCCACAAATAACTATTGTCAAACAGGGTCATGGAAGCAAGAGTGGAAAACTGACTGATTTTATTCTTCTCTGGTCCAGAGACTCTTTGCCTGATACTAATATTGTTAAATTGTTATAATCAAGACACCAAGCCTGCAAGCTTTGCCCGAACAGCTGCATTTCAAAAGAGGTGATGGTGGATTTTAACCACATGCTTTACTAACTCAGCTGGTCCTCTGCCTTGTCTCCAGTCCGGGTGCAATGATGAATAGAGGTGACCACTGCATTATACAGTTTCAAATAAAGTGAGATTTGGCCCAATAGTTTTTTATCCTGATTCTCTCTTCATTTTAGGATGATGGTTAACAGATTAGATAATTTATATTATTGTAGTAATAAGTTCTAGAATGGAGTTAGGCTGTCAATTGACGGAGTCACACAGCCACTCCAGAGTTGCCATTGGTGTGTGTGGAGTTAGAGCAAAGCTGCTCATTATTCATTTTCTACAGACTGATCTAAAAACCGTAATGGCAAATTCGATAAAATCTGCCTGGAGCCTAACAAGCAGCCATTAAATGAACATGATAAACTGTGCAATTCTGTGTTGTGTCACTCCCAAAGTGCTTTGGTACATATTAATGCTTTAAAGGCATTATTTAGCCCAAGTTGTTGGTGAGAAATGGTTTTCCTTTGTACTTACCTTGTTGTGGAGTAGGAATGCTCTTCTCACTAGTACCAGCTGCCTGCTCTTGTTTGCCTCCTCCATTCACATCAGTTTTGGGAACATAAACTACGTCAGGATACCCGCTGTCACAAGCAGGAATTTAAACTTGCTGGCTTTTGGAGGGTGACTAATATGTCCTTACAGTTATGGGGCAAATGTGTGTGCTTGCTTCTATTATCTCACTTTATACATTTCTCAGATGGTTTTGGGAGACGTCATGATCCTGCTTTCCAACATCCCCACACTCCAAAAAGATCTGAATATATCAGCTACAAAGAGGGGCCGTAAGTCATAAACTTAGAATGGGTTCTATACATGTCAGGTCCAGACAGTGATCTAATTTTTCACCTCATGTTATTAGTTCTTAATACCAAACAGGCAGATAAATATGGATAATCAATTTTGCCTTGTAATTTTGCTTATATTCTAAGAAATAAGAAGGACTGATGTTATATTAAGAATAATCATACAGAGGGAAAACAAATGTAAATAAATTGAAAAAAATATCTAGCTACTTTCAGTTTCCCCTTTGCTTGTTAAAATAATTTAGCAGAAAATTTACCTTATTTCTGGTTCATTGTTGATGCAGTATGCAAAAAAAAACTAATAGCAAGAGTCTTTGGAATTCAAATATATTGTATAATGTGGAAGATTCTGATATGTCCGATAAACCCAACGTAAGCACCAGCAGTAAGATTAACACATTCAGAACTGGATCGTCCATTTATTCTTTGAGAAAATACCTCCAGATTCTTCACGAAATAAAATTCTGAGCCTCCAACTGCAGCTTGCTCAACCACCATGTTAGCCCTTCTTCATTTTTCAGGTCTCAGTCTCCCCAGTCATCTGTGGATTTTTTTTTCTTGTAATAAGGGAGTGGAAGCATTACTCTCAATCCTAAGGGACTACCTTAGAAGGTAAGAAGACTCGGATTCTGTGCGAACCTAAGTAATGGCCATAACTTCTGCTTTTAATGCTATTTATTTTTTAAATTGTGGATATATGAAAACCTGGAGCTATCTATTTTGATTGCAAGATTCCTGTTCTGCCTGAGAAGGAAAATCTCTGAAGATGAGGGAGTGAACTTCCCACTGGTTACTGGACCTCAGAGTTGACAGGAAAGGGAGTTTCACTTTTCATTGTGAAATTCTGGATCTCACATCAAGCCTTAACTGAGTCCATTTTGGAAGAAGAAAATTTTACAGGTTGAAGAATGAAATATGATTATCCATACATTAGACTGCAGCCAAAATTACTGCCTTGTATGTATTCACAAGCTTGTTGGGAGAAAAGTGTATACATGTGTGCAGAACAATGACATTTGGTTTCTAAGGATAACGTCTATTCAGGATGAACTTGAATTTGCTCCGCCCCATTTTTCTTCCTCACTTTGCACTGTTTGATCCACAGCTGCCTTATCCTTGACAAGGGTTCTGATCTGTTCCTGTTAACAGCAGTGAACAATTTGTCCCCAGGCAGGAAACAGGTAACATCTGTCAGTGGAATTTAAAGCACCTGCTTCCTTAAAAGATTTTTCAAACCTAAACCAAAAAGATTTTTCATTCCTGAAGGAACTTCACCAGCAAATGCACGAAGTGAAAATACTGTGGGCTTATATTCAAATAGCAATAAAATGATTATATTGATGCACACACAACTGGGATTTGAGATTCATACTTCAGTCTCCTCTGAAATTAGTAAACTTCAAGGACGTCTTTTAAAACCATGCAAGCAGATGTTTATCAGCGTGGCAATGTTTTAATTACATTTAAAATTGTGCCATGAATTTGGATCTTGAAAAACCATCCTAAACCCAGTGTGTGTGACATCTGGTTTCATATATCACAACTCAACTGCAACATGAAATTTGGCAGGTTTAAGCAAAATTTTTATTTTGCTTAAAAAAAATAAAAAAGTGAACTTTTTGTCATTAAGACTTGTCATCATTCAAGAGTCCAAAGAATGAGAAAAGGCAGATCAATAAAGAAATGAAATAGCTCTTTGTCATGAAAATACCGGAAGCTTTTTCATGTTGTTAAAATAAGAATTTAAATAATACATGACATATTATAATGATTTTAAAGAACTGTATATAGTGAAGAAAACTGTACATAAGCATGTGTTCTTAGTGGAAACAATTTGCATGCAATCAAGTGAGACTATCAAACTATCAAAGGGGAAATGGTCAATTTATTTTTAGTTGTTGTGTAGCAGGCTCTGAGTGATGATGTCATTCAGTTCTGTGTCTGAGGCACTAGCAGTCTTCACTTTATCAAGCTGCCCGCTCTTCAATGTTAAAGCTGGATAGCAAGGTACTTGTTCGTAAACAAAGCACTATTAAAAGAATGGCAAGGTAATTCCTCCTCCTACCCAGAAACTTTCTGGAATCAGACATTTTCCAACAGCTCCTGTTAGTAGTCCTGTCTATGCTAAGGAGCTCACATCAGAGGAGGCAGCTCGAAACTAGCAATAATTATCATTGGGCATTCCTTCAGTCCTACACAGTACTGATGTATCTGAAGTTTTTCTTGCATTACAGCATACCCAACAACATTGCACACCTCTGATGGTAATGCGGTTCTCAATGTCTTGAATGGCTAATTCAGGAATGACAAAGTGCAAATAATATAGCATTTAACCTTTTCATTCTAATATAGGGGGATACATGAATTGCCAGAAGATTGATACAGATACAAAAATTGACAGGATACAAGATCAATATTTTGCCCAATACATTCAACTCCAACCATCTATTAGAAGCAGAAATTCGGCAATATTAAAAGGGAATCATCCTCATAGAATTAAATGTTCCCAACCATTCCTCATCAGAGATTGTTGATTTGCACATAGGAGCAGTGACCATGCTGATTTCTTTCTCTCTTGAGAACAGCAATTCTCAGTTTAATTGTAATATTCCTGTAGGAGGGATTAACTAACTCAAAGCAGAGCAGAGACTGAACCTAAGACCTTCTCTTGTTTGTATGACCCTTTGGCACACTAAACAGCGCATTTACCTTTTGAGTCATTAGAGGAATAAATATTCTTCGATATTCTATATGTCCCACTCCCAAAGTACAATATTTCAACTCTTGCATTTTTCCTTTAGAAACATATTTTTCCCTGAATTTTAAACATTATCATTGTTTACTAAAGCATGTTGTTTTAAAACTAACATTTTACATTTTGGTTTAATTCCGCTTAATAAATAGTTACATTGGATAGGTGCCAACATAACATTAAAACTTTTTTAAAGGAATAGTTTAACATAACACATCTGGAGAAAACCTGTATGGGGTCAGATGGATTCAAGCAAGAATGGTTGGACGTCATCCAAGCTTCTTACCCCTATCATTTAAGTGAATGGTCATTGTGATTCATAGCAAGACTACATTGAGATTTCATTATGAATTCTTTTGAGATCAACAATAACAAATCTCTCATAGGACATACCAAACCAAATCGAAAAGAAATGTAATTACAATTCTTTATTTTTTTTCTTAAATACAAATCATCTCTCTTTTCTTCTACCAGGTGATAGGATAGTGTTATTATGAATAATGGCATAAAAACTACATAAAATTTCATATAGGAAAAATATGCAGCTTTTTCAGATTCCTTTGGGCTCCCTGAATTAATAGTTTCTTTTCCATTTTACATCTCCCTGAAGTATAAAACAGGTAGGGCAGAGGTCAATGATTCAGAGTCATTTCCTCTTTCATTCCTTGGCAATGTATCTCCTGCCTCCTGTTAACTGTCAAAAAAACCTTCCTTACTATACAAATTAAATTAGTCCAATAAAACGATATGAAATTGTTTTCCATTCTAGACAGCCAATTCCCCCCTACTTTCATTCAGTCTATTGGGAATTATGGCCTCTTCTGAGGTTTAACTTTTGCCTATCATTAGTCATCACAATCTAGACTGGATAGGGAAAGTTGGATAGAAAACAATAAATAGTTAAAGTTATTAATGAACATTGACAACCAGGTCATAATTTCTAAGTTAGTTGGGCCGCCAATGGATTAGATTGGGCCTTTAGAAAGGTCAGGCTTAATGAAGACAGTACCTCTTTGAAAGCATGATAAGATAAACTGTGAATATTATTTGTGTGAATAATGTAAATTATGCAATAGCTCTTGAAAGAAGTCTGAGAGCAAAACTGAAGTACCACATGCCTACAAAGGATCAAAGTCACAAATGAAAACATTTCACTTCTGAAAATCTAATCAATCAAATAAAAACAAATTATAAAGTTTGAGTATAAAATTCAGAATGTTCTTGAGATTGCAAAAATGGCAAAGCCATGAAGGAACATTTTTTTGTTTCTCTGCAAGGGCAATTGCATCAGTCAGCTATTCCATATTTTGGATTTTGGACATAGAGCACAACAATTTAATTGGACAGAACATCAGACTAGTTTCCTCACAAGCCAGGCTCCATCCTGTACATTATACACCCAGGGAATCTAATAGGATGAAGACAAAAGTATTTTCACTGTAACACATACCATGGGATTCAATACTAAATCAAAATATGCAAGTACTCAGTTCGTTTCCAGACAAGTGCAATACTAAAATGCTTTCATCCCTAATAGAAAATATAATTGGAAGGATATAAGTATTGAAAGAGAAAATGATTGTGATACTCAGCAGGTCAGGTCACATCTGTGCAGAAAAATAAAGAAGCTAATACTCCAGGTCAATGACCTTTCACTGGGGTTCTAATGAAAGATCATCAACTGGAAACATGGTTTCTTTCTCCACAGGTACTGCCTAACCTGTTGAGCAGCTCAAACATTTTTGGTTTTGATTTCAAATTTCCAGCATTTGCAGTTTTTTTGCTTTGCTATTATATATTGAAAGAATTGGTTTTCATTACAGGTGAATTTTCAATTGCATCAAGATCTCCAGACTTCTGCTTTGAATGACCATTGAGGTTGGAGATCCATGGCTCCCCCACACCACAAGTACAGTATCAAGTTGAGAACTTGCTTGGTGTTTGGTACACGGCTCTTTTGAAGCTATCTAGCCTTCTACTGAAAGAATAGCAGAGCCAATTCATTACAAATGGATGTTTCATCTGTAAAGGTTTTAATGAAGAACAAAAATTTCACATTGACTGTGCAGAGTATTGGTAACCAGAGAAAAGAAATGATACCTGGAGCACTCCCTTCTGAATTTAAGCAATATAGACTGGTAAATCTAGCCACAAGATTGTAAAGTCAATTTGACAATCATTTCTTAGGCAGGGTGTGGGGGTAGAAGAGAAAGTGTCTGTGAATTTGTTTAGGATGGTGGAAAGGTAATTTCAGATAAAGCCCTGTCTGTTGCCTTGGCCTCACCAAGACACCATGAGAAATAATGTGGTGTGTTACCCTTGTCTGTTAAGTTGCATTGGAGGCCACTGGAATCCTGGAAGATGAGATCTGCTCTAAAGGCTGGGAATGCAATGGAATCCTTCAGTGTCCTCTGAATATTTTCAAAATCTTGTTCTGGTAAATAGAGTTGCATTAACAATGTCGAAGAAAATATAACCAATTTGTGATGATTATGTAAAGAATATTAACAACAGTAACAAACTGCAATGTGATCCATTATCCAATTATTGAGCACAGAAACACATGCTAAAATACCACATGTGACAGACCCCCACCAGTTTCATCTAGAGCCTTGTGTGAATGATTTCTGGTTTACACACGGTAACTGTGCAAAAATTTTAATATCAAACGGGAAGGGCAAACTTACCTGTGCAATATCTTAAAGCATATCTTAAAGAGATCTTAAAGCATGATTCTTAACAGGAACCGCTGTTGGAAGTAATAGACAGATTATCATCACCTAAGTGTAGTGAAAGGGAGACAGCAACAGGCACTTCAGTTCTGTGAACCTTGATCACATATCATGGTGATGGATGTGGACATCTGGGATGAGGAATCCACCCGACTAAGAGAAGGCCTCACCTGCAAAATGCTAAGAGATTTGACCTTTTTGATGAGAAACCAGTGTTGTCATCTGTGTTGGAATCACCTATAACAGATTAGGGAATATGCCTGAGAAATCTTCAAGAGGTCCTCCTGTCTTCCATTATGGCCTGATTTCCTCATGGAGGAGCCATACGCTTTCCCTGCTACACATTTACCCTTCAGTGCTGCAGCAGCATTTTAAATGTGCTTTGCACACTAATTAATATCACTGCAGATAGGAAATGCTGATTGAGAATGATCAATTTTACATCGATTTAATGATGTGGCATATAAAAATGTTATCATTGTTATGGAGTCATCAAAAACTGGTTGTGTTCCTCTTTCATCACAATCCATCTCACAATCATAGTGGCCAAAAAAAGGAAACTGCAGAAGCATTTCATAGTCAGTCCAGGAGAAAAAAAAACTGAAGATCGTCCTGGTAATTTTACTGGTGGTAATCCTCTATAGTGACACTATTCTCCTCATCGTTTCAATGCATGAGGAACAAAATGAGATGAAATTCAGGTTTTAAATTTTCAGCTATTGGTAGTGCATTTATTAAGCAATTTCTTTTGACATTATTTATCCTCAGTTATACATTCCTAAACACTACAGTAGGAAACATTTGGGTGTTATTCTTGGCTCAATGTTAGTCCCCTCATCATTACTGCAATTCCAATTGCCCCAACAGCATTTTGAGAACATTCAGTAGTTGTTCTAGGATTGCCAAAAGAATTCTACACTGGTGGAGGTGAAAGCTGTTAGATGAGATGGTGTTTCAACAACGTCATCTGTCCTCTCACGTGGGAACCAAAGATTCCATGGCAATATCAAATAAAGAAGCAAGGGACTTCTCCTGGCATGCTGAACACCGATTATCCTCAGCTACTATTAAAATGGATTACTGAATCATTACCTTATTGTTAGTGGAACCTTGCTCTGTGCACTTTAACTGCTATGTTTCATAGTTATTCCAAATTAGAAAATCTTCATAAGTAGGAAAGCATTCTGAGATATCCTGGTCACAAAAGATGTTTTATATTTATATATATACATGCACACACACACAAGTTATTTCCTTCATTTTTCTTAAAATACTTCTGATCATTGCAAAAAGAAAATGACAAATATGTTAGATGAGAAAGCAAGCATTTTAAAATGAAATTTTCAGGAATATCTGCAATTAAATGGTTAATACAATTAATCATATTTTAAGTTTAGAACACAGCTTACCAGAGAAAAAAAACTGCAATTCAGTAAAGCTTAATATAAACTGTTAGGACGTTTCCAAAGATGCATTGCTTCCTTAGGAATTTGTTTGTGCTCAGAGGATCAGTCTGATTCATTGGAGTGACTTGATGTAGTACTAAACATATGCACAAAAATATCAGCTAACTGGTTGAAGATTACATATTTCCATATAATATATTTACTTACAACATAGAAGGAGGCAATTTGGCCCATCCAATATATGCCTGCCCTCAGAGAAATCCCAACAATCTTATTCCCTCACTATTTCCCTTGTAATCTGTTCTCACTCATATGCCAGTTAACACAGCCTTAATGCTCCCATGAGTCACCTACAATAAGGGTAGCCCATTAACCCAACAACCATCAGATTTTTGCAAAATGATCATGTTAGCAAGGACTAATGGGTCTAAGTGTACTTATCATTTGCCAGCAGTTTCATAGAGAATCACCAGTGAAGTCCTCCTTGAAGTTTGTGACTTCAGCGTAAGGCCAGCATATCTGACTTCCCACTCCATCACTAAACATAGCACTGAGTCCGGGAAGAGAAGATAAGTATCCTAGGCAGAGGGACTGGATACATATTGCATTTGACCCCTTAGCTTTGTAGCAACCATGACTGGTGTCTGCAGTGTAATGAAATTGTTTAAATGAAATCATTGACCTTGATTCTAAAGTAATGCAGGTAAGTAGTTTACTCAAGAGCCTGCAAATGCTGGATCCTGGAGCAACACACAACGTGCTAGAGGAACTCAGTGGGTCAGACAGCATCTATGGAGAGAAACGTTTTGGGTCAAGACTTTCATCTGGACTGGACCAGCTTCTTGCACTTTGTGTGCAAATACGTGGTTTGTTTATTTTTTGTTGATTTGATCATTATGATAATCAAAACGTCTGGTATTTTAAGATATTTTAAACCATTTTTTAATGTTTTAAATAACTTTTATTGTTAAGAGACAAGTAAATTATTTCAAAGGTCTTTGACAGCAGCAATCTATTATACGAGAGAAACAACAAAGAACAGAGCTTTCAGGCCAACCAGTTCCTGCCAGTACTCATGCTCCCTTTCCACCTTCTCCTGTCTTTCATCATCTTAATTCTACCAGCATAACCCTCTGTTTACTTCGCCCTCATAAGCTTGTCCGGTCTCCTCATATATGAATCTTACTATTCATTTCAACCACTCCCTGTCGTAATGAGTTCCACATTTTCATTGCTCTTTGGGTAAAGAACTTTCTTCTGAATCCCCAAACGGATTTCTCAGGGACTATCATGTTGATAACCTCTAGGTATGCGCTTCCCAAAAAGTGGAAACAGACCCTCTGCGTCTACTCTGTCAAAAGCTTGCATCATTTCAAAGGCTCGATAGATCACCAACTCAACCTTCTTTTCTTTAAAGTCAATCAAGATGATCTGGGACAAGTTTTTAGGATTGCCTCCCTAATCCTAATGAGACCCAACCATTTCTCATGGACCATTCCACCTCAAAGAATCAGCGGCATCTAAAGCTCTGCTTGATTGGACATACAGACCAATAAACAAAGAAGGGGTGACCACAGGCAAGGCATGGGGATGGAGAAGTTGGGGACAGGGGGAAACCAATGATGAGAATGGACAGTAGACTGAATTGTGCCTCGTTGAGCATAAAGCCCCAGTTTGCACTTTTTCAGACTGTAAATAATTAAAAATATCTTTGATGCTCAAAGTTGAGGATTTTGGGTGAAGATAGAATTTAGAAGGCTGATAGATTTTCCCATACTTGATGAGTTTTCCAGTCCTCGCAGGATAAGACCAGTGAACATTATAAGTTTAACATTTTCAGGAAAGGAGTAGAATATTGAAGAAGGAGGATTTCTTTTTAAATGACCAATATATCACAGGGAAAATAATCAGTGAGCCTAAAGATATAATTTTCAGAATATAAAGGCATTATATTACCAGATATGTGGAAGATGAATAATGGATTTTGAGGGATTAATTTAGAACTAAATAAGTGTCTTCCACGTGTAACAGCTATGAATCTTTGAAGATGATTCACAGGAAATTCATGCACCAAGTTGATAAAACTTTATTTTAATTCTCTTTCTAAAAAAAAATGCTTCGTTTATATATTCACATACATATGCTTCACGGTACAATTCTAATAAGTTTGAAATACTTCACTATTATTTTCCCTGGGGTGATGATTTCATAGTTGATGATTGTACATTACCTCACTCTGCCTCTGAACTATAACAGAGAAAGCTTTAAAACTGAAAGAAAGAAATGGACTAATAACAATGATAGATTAAACCCATGGGCACCTAGTATTCCTTCCACACTCCCTCCCGATGGCAGCGCTGAGTGACAGCTACATGACAACTGAACTATCATCAGTTCTAATGCGTAGCAGTTGGATACATTCCAGAAAGGAGGTAAATTATCAAGATTTATATTTCAAAAAATAGATTTCTTGGCCACGAGCAGCTGCTCTATTAAAGTATGAAAACAGAACTCTAATGTGTCAGTTTTGATTAACTATAATTATTTTTGCATATTTATGGGTGACAGGGTAAAAGTTTGCTTCATGAATGTTCTGTTGTAAAGCACTATTTAAGAAAATGGCAGAACTAGATTTTCACTAGAGCCTTAAGAAAAGATTTCAAAACACAAGAGACTCTTATCTCTCTCCTTTCCTTCCTTTTGTGAATAATTTGTTTTCTTGGATGTTAATTATTGATTTTTGAAGTTCATAAAAGATTTGGATTTATATTCAATTTAATGTGGTATATGGCTATTTTAGTGCACCCTCCATTCTTGCAACTCAGACCTACAATGCATTTGTTTTACAATCAAGGACATAACCTTCATACTACGGAAAGACCACAGACAGCACAGCCTCCCAAAATTTCCTGTACTCTATCACAAAGGTGCTGGACAAGAGCCTGGATCAGCCATTGTCCCTGGAAGAGCTGACTGGCCCCACTCATTCCCTTGGCATGAATAAAACTCCCAGAAGAGACGATTATACACGGCCCTGTGGGACTGGGTGGGCCTAGACCTGCCGGAGGTGTGTAATGTTACGCTTCTGGTTGGCAGCATGTCAGACTCCATGAGGAAGGGCATTATTACCCTCAACAACAAGCAGAAGGGGGAGAAGGAGGACATCAGGAATTAGAGACCCATTTTACTGATGAACGTGGACTGTAAGATTCTGTCTAAGGTCATTGCCAACTGGGTCGTCTGCTCTGGAACAGGTGATCCACTGGGACCAAACCTGCGCTATACCTGGCAGAAAAATTTCCATCAGCCTTGCACTGCTCAGGGATGCCATTGCCTCTGTGCAGGACAGAGGGGTGGACACCTGCTTGGTCAGTTTGGACCAGGAGAAGGCCTTCGACAGGATATCACACGGGTAC
>JARFYF010000036.1:17065488-17082367 GCA_030265395.1 Rhina ancylostomus | reverse complement strand
TCCTAACTGAATCAGGAGGGGTTTTACAACAATCTTGTAGTTTTGCGGTCAGTGTTACGAGTATTAGTGTTTAGAAATTCACTAACACCTATAAAGGAACATTAAACCTTCACTGCGCAGTTAGCCTGCAGCTACTCATCTGGATGCAGCTCAGACATGGAAGTGGGGAAAATGTTAATGGGCATTTTGAGGATGCAACACTGCTTTTAAATTGTTAATGTACAAATCGTAACAATTAGTGGTTTAATGCCACACACTAACCAACCCATTCCCTTACTAATTGGTTCAGTTTTCCAACCCTTAAGAGATAGTCCACTCCACCAGTTGCTCATTGCCAAGCACCCACATTGTCTCATTCTGTAGGACATTTCTTCCTATCCTATATTTTTTCAGGGTCAAACTCCTTCATACCTCAAGGAAGAACTATGATTTATGAGAATTATCAACCATGCTGTTGAGAATTCTTTGGAAAGTCACATGTAAACAATAAAGACATGGAGA
Organism: Rhina ancylostomus; assembly: GCA_030265395.1. Classification (NCBI taxonomy): domain Eukaryota; kingdom Metazoa; phylum Chordata; class Chondrichthyes; order Rhinopristiformes; family Rhinidae; genus Rhina; species Rhina ancylostomus. Next base: position 17,081,866 of record JARFYF010000036.1, on the reverse strand, counting down.
TTTAGAGATGAAGCCATTCTGATGACGAGGTCACCAATCATAGACGGCACAGACTATCGGAGCAATCTGATGAGTAGTGCAAGATACTCACTCAGATTATGGAGGACGCACACCTTGACACTTCCTTTCCAGTGCATGCTCAACCATTTATTTTTAACAATTCCATGAAATCACTGTAGGTGGTTCCTTGGCTGGGAGGAGGAAAGTTGTAATGAAAAGGGCAGCTTTCCTCATTGGTTACACCTTCTGACCTTTTACACATAATGAAGCACACACAGACAGTTTGCACGCAATACCCTAGATATAGAAAATCAACAGCAAGGATACATGAAGAAGCCCAGTGGCTTGAGGTTTTCATTCTCTCCACTCCTTGCATTAGGTCAGGCCAAGATCTGGCACTGAGTTGTGTCACTGAGCTGTTTGTTGTGGGCGATCTGCCACTAGACTCCACGTGTAGTCCAGCAGCATAGCCCAATTGTGCCGGGATTCCCCACTATTGGGCTAAGGAACCTACCACTCCCATCCTATCCCTGATACATCTGAAATAAAGTCCGAGTCCCTTCACTTGAATGGGGACTCCCAGCCTGCAGATAAGAAGTAAAAGGTAAGTTGCTACATTTCTTTATTTTACTTTATTTTTTTTTAAATTATTTTTTAAAATATTTTTTTATTTTATTACACTTTAGTAACTTAATTTTTTTCTTATCATTTTATGGAGCTTTTTTAATTTTTAAAATACATTTGAATTTTAAATTATTATTTTAATAATGTTTAAAAGTTTCTGGATGTTGGAGAATATTGGAAATTTTTAACAGCTTTTTTTTGACAGCTCTTGAGGCATTCTGGGACGGGGCCTCGCATGCCATCAGCTGAGACCTACTGGCGGCTGAAGGCACATTTCAACTCCATATGTGGACAGTCAGCTTGATCAGCCCTCAGCTGATGGATGGGGACCATGGGCAGCAGGCCGAGTCCACTTAATTCTGACCATTGCATTGAATGAAGGACTTTTACTTTACCAAGGTCAAGTATTAGCATTAAGTCACATACGTCACTGAGCCCTTAGAGACCGTTCCCCGCTCGGCTAATTACTCATTGCCAGTCAATCATCTCTGAGTCAATTGAATTTCCTCCTCTATTTTCTTTTCTCAGGGTTGAACTCCTTCACACAACAGGGAAGGACCACAGTCCGCTGAGCCTTCCCATTTTTGGAAAGTCGTATGTAAACAAAAATAGCATGGAGTTTTGGAGATGAAGACATACAGCTGGCGAGGAAATCATGAACCATCGCTCAGATAAGAAGTTTCTCTTGTTTTAATGCTGCATTCTAATTGCTGGCCAAAGTGATTGCAGCAAAGTTGGTGGCTCTGCTATGTTAGTCGAGAAGGCTGCAGATTTAAGGCTTCATCAGTACTAATACTGGCCATTGGGTGAATAGTATTTCTGTAATAGGTGTGGGACCTGCTGTGTGCAGAACTAAGACTTTCATTATCTCAGAGCCATCAGGACTGGTTGGCTGTTTCAGGGAGAGAATCCTTTTCAAGGTGGGACCATCATTATTCCCTCCCTGGCACTGTTTGCCTGCTGTATAGCCACCACTCTGTGCCTCAGTGGAAGCTAGGCAGCCATTATTGTCAGCACTGAATAAGCTTTTAGCAGATTTGGAAATGATGGTAAATGATGCCTACTGAAGCTGAAGTGAGAGTATGGGTCAGACTGCAATTTCTTGGCATGGGACATTAGCCATTGAATTCCAGTGAGGGGAATCCATCATCCCTGCCTGGGTGTGGAACTTGTGGAGTGGGTCCTCAAGAGAATCTCTGGTGAATCAGATGAACCCTGATCTGCCAAGAAATCCCTGCTCTGACACCTGCTATCTTTTTCACCACCTCCACCCACCTTCCTCCTCTGTCTTCCTACCAGAGGGGCTGAGGCCAAATGTTGTCCCTCCACGATAGAGAGGTTAGGAGGATGCAGCTGATGACAACAAATTGTCTAACTGGCTAATGTTACAGGGTGCTCCTGGAGAGGTGCAGATGGTATAATTGAGGACCCTGATGGCATTTTTCACTGGTGGCCCTGTGCCAATTATGATACAGGTAGTCAGCTAGATCACAGACAGTAATCAGAAGCTGGGGAAGGATGGAATAGCTCTTATTCCCTCAAGATACAGCCTTCTCTGTAGAGTCACACTTGAAAAACAGCAAGCAACATTGTCCATCATAAATTTCTCCTCATGGTTGACTACAACCTGTATATTCATAGAATATGTTGCAGTTTATGTAGTGCTCCAGGCCCTGAAGAGGAGTCCCAAGTGTGACACAAGGACAGCCTATCACTGCCTAAGTTTTCAAACCACACCAATCCATATGTCTATCAGCTTGATGGTCTCTGCTTAAGGAAGAGGAGACATAATCCCTTTTCCTTGCAAAGAGAGTGAACTCCCTAATGATGTGATGTACAACAACATGGGAAATATGGTAAAGATTGCCTGGAATGGTCCAGATGCAAGGAGGATCAGTGTGATGGCAGCTTTTATAGGCAGAACTGTCCAGCTACTAATGCATAGCTGGAGCTCTGTGAGAGAATGGTCACAGATCTCCATCACAACTGACATAGATGCCCTTAGTCCCCAAATGCCCTTACCCCCAGATACTCATTGTACCTCAGAAAGTTAGAGCTGTCCACTGACCCCTACTTCCCCTCTCCTCCTGGTAGGTTCTGCAGACTTGCGGCATTCTTCCCTTGTGGTCCCTGGGCATGCCTGTTCAGCCTTCTACATTTCTAAGGTCAGAAATGGCAGAAACAACAGAGCATCTCATCACACAGCAGTCTTGTGCACCCAGGACGGTGTCTAGAGTGTTCTGCAGTGGACTGCGTAAGGGTCAAGTGTATGAGTAGCCCTTTAAGTAGCATGGCTGCATTGAATGCAATGTTATGAAGACATGTCTCCCCATGAATGGCCAATGAATATTCTAGAAAACGTGTGCAATTTCAGCTGTCAACACTCCAAGTAAGCGTTCCCCAAGAGGTGATGTCAATCAGTGGTCACCCTAAATGCCAATTGTTCAGCATGTGCTAATGAATATTGCCTGGTCCATAAAGACAGGGTTCTGCAATCCAATTCCAAGGCATAATTTTTTATTCCAGATTTATTTAATTAAATGAATGTAAACTCCCCAGATGCAGTTGCAGGATTTGAATTTGTACCACTGGATCATTATAATCAATGTGTCACCATACTCCAGAGTATTTCTTTTGTATGTTGGGGCATATATAAACAGATTTATTATTTTCTTATATGGTGCCTATTCTTAAATTTATAATGTTCAACTCCATCTTCAATATCATCTCAATAAATAGTAATGTTTAAAGTCCTTCATCTTAAAGACCACTATAGGAAATGAGCCATTCAAATTTATGCCAGGTGCTCCTAATGCAGAGTCTAGAATTGCTCAAGCTATTAAAATATTCCAAATTTCTCATACTGCAGAATCTGCATAAGTGTTAATGGCACATCTATTCCCTGGGACACCGGTACTGGAAACACTGCAATTTACAAGATTTGCAGAAATATTTAGGACAGGGTTTATGAAATAATGGGTAATATAATGAACTGTTATTAAACAAAGAAGGCAATAAATTGGGATGGTTACCTCACCCACTTTGGACAATGTGTATTTAGAGTGCCAAGAGAATATCTGTGGTGCACGCACACCTTTGTAGAGCTAATCATGTAGAGCTAATCACACAGGGGCAAACTGCTTGCAAAGTGAACATCCATCAGAAGAAGTAGAAAAGGTAGACATCATCAATGTGCAATGTTGATTTGATGGCAGTGTTAGCATGTTGGAGCTCAAGAATCCAGATAACTGCTTTTGTTAATCTTGCATGGCTGGACAAGTGTTCAGCCACAGAACAGGCAACCATCTGCAATCATCACCTCACCAGCAATATTGAAGGAGATCATCAACAGCTTATACATTAGTAGTTGGTTGATTTATTCTGCTTGTTTCTAATATTTTACAAATAGTTGGTGGTTTATAACATTGTTTCAAGTTACAAAAAGTTCCAGGTTGTGTGGACAAATGCTGAGTAATTTCTTCCTTGCTTAAAGGCTTTTTCATTGACCAGTTGTCCTCAGACAAGAATTCATCAGAACACGGCATGGCCTGGAAGCTGAGCAGTAGGAGCCCTTATAAACTCAAACTGCTAAGGGAGAAATGAATAATATGTGAAATATCAGCATTTTAAAATGATGCCTTCATTTCATCACTTTCTCTGCTCATTTTTATTTCACCTGTTCCATCTCTAACTCTACTCTTGCCTTGTTGACTTCTTCATTGCCAGTTAAGGACTTACATTAGTGACCAGCACTTACTACAAACCAACTGACTCTCATTAATCCCTTTATCACATTTCCTCCTACTCTGCTTCCTGTAAGGAGTCTATCCCATTCTCCAGTGTCTCCAACTCCCTTGTGTCCATTCAGATGATGATATTTTCAATACCCATGCATCTGAGATGTCTTCATTTCTCCTCAGCTATAGATTCACCTCAATTGTGGCCAAAGGACCTTCACTTCCAGCTTTCACCCCATCTTTTCTGGAATAGCACCAGGAGAGCACTTGTCCTCACACTCCACTATCCTTCACATTCAATGGATTACCCTCCACAATTTTCAACAGTTTCAACATAATGCCATACATCTCCTCTCCTCCCCATCCAGCACTCAGAAGAGACACTCTGGTTAATGTATACATCACCAACCCTCTTTTCTGCACCTTCCCCTGTGACCACAGACAATATAACTCCTGCCCTTTTACCACCTCCCTTCCCATCATCCAAGCCCATGTTTCTAGCCTATATTCTAGCCTATATTTCTGTCACCTTGCTTTTCACAATTCATGATACATTCCCCTCGACACTGGGGAGACTAATTACAGATAGGGTGACTGCTTTGTGAAAAAGCCCAATTCAGTCAAGCATAGCCCTGAGCTTCCAGTTGCCTGTCACTTTAATTCTCCATGCGATTCCCACTCTGACGTCTCTCTGCTCTGCTGCCAACACATTTCTAATGAAGCTCAACATAAGTTCAAAGTACTATCTTATAGTTATCTGACCAGACACATTAAAAACCCCAGACTAAACACAGAGTTAAACACTTGAAGACATTCAGCATTTTAAGCATTTTCATTTAAGATTTCTAGTATTTTTTACGGCATTTTCCCCTGGTAATTTCATACAATATACTCTGTTTTTCCCATTTACAGCTCGCAAGGAGCAGTGTCAGGAATAGAAACACGAAGAGGAAGAGGAAGACAGACAGGCACCCAAGACATCTGAGCTTCCAGTGAAGATGTTTGACTGCAACACCAAAGCCTCCATTCATCACTGATTCCACATCTCTCCTCTCTCTCAAGTTGACTTTGACTGCATCCATTCAGCCACAATGCAAAAAAAAACATTCGAAAGCCACTTCAAAATGGACTCATATTATATTGCGCATAAAAGAAAACTAATCACGCCTGTGTTTTCTGTGCACCTTTTCTTATCCTTGAGCTCCCAATGTGCCTCCACTCCATTTCATGTAGAATGGCTGGTTGGAGGTTGCTGACTTTTAGTAGTCAACACTTGGAAACAAGTGCACACAGCTTTGGACTCAAAAGATTCAGATGTAGACCATATTATCCCAACATAGTAAGCAGAGGTCTGGAAAGATTGCATTAACAAGAGCCCATGGAGGAATAGGGGACAGAGGACAAAGCAGTCTTTCTGAGACAAGACTCAGAAATGAACTCCGTGGAGCTTCTTCCACTCTCCTTTGGTGCAGTATCTCAACAATCCTAGTAACTTGATCCTGCATCACTGTGACTCCCTGTAACCCACCTCTGTACAAGGTAGCCCACAGCCACAATGGAAACAAACTGATTTTGCATTACAGTTATTTGAGCTTTTGTGACAAGACGGTGTTTCACTGCAGCACAGAGATGTTGAGCTGTTGTTGCTTGAAATCAAAAGCTCCATTGTGATTGGGTTCAAGGTATGAATGGAATTGGCCACCACTTCCACTTGGGAAGGGAAGGCTCCAAGCTCTCTGCCAAGTTACTGCTAAACTCCTCCATGCTCCCTAACATTGAATCTCGGCCTTTTCAGCAGGCTCCCCAATGTTCCAAGCATTTCATTTTGCTTATGCATTGGTGTTCTTCTATAGGTTTCTCTGTTAAAGTGATCATCTCTGTCCTCTGCAAGAAGCCTCATGTGCAACCTCACCCTCTGATCAGTTGGCACCTGTGCCAGCCTTGTCCCCCACCCTGGTTGCATACTACTCCTGCCTGGTGTTGCACCCCTGCAGATCCCACCTGCAAGCTAACTCCAAACTGCATGCGGTCTCTGGTTCTGAGCTTCCAAATGGTGTTCTTCCACTGTGGTTCTTCTCGAGTATCTAAATAGGGTGATGTTATGGTAAGGAGCAGGGGAAATGTAAGAGGTGGTGCATTTAGTTCAGAGGGGCTTGTAGCATGAGGATTAAATGTACCTATAATCTCCAACAGTCAGGACTCATGCCTAACTTTCAACACTTTATCTTGATTAAATACACTGAATTCTGTTAGCAGTGTGCATGATGCGATATAAGGATGTGAGGCTTGCAGCAGGACTAGGTGTGTTTGATTAAGATAACACTTAAGGTTAAGAGTGAGGCCTGACCAATGGAGTACATGAGTGGTGGGGTTGTGGTGAAGTGATGAGTGTCTGAGATTAGTGGTACATTTGGTAGATGAGCCATTTGAAAGTGCATTCACTGACCTTGACTATTCATCTAAAGTTACTGAACTTCTTCCAGCACCGTATCCAGGTCCTCTGACGCAGAAATGTACCTTCAATTTCTGCAGCTTTTTTTCTCTTTCTATCTTTTGAGCTTATGAATGGCTTCCGTCTTGAGGAAATCTCTCCAGCTTTCCACATCCACCTTCAAATCTCCATTGCAGCAATAAGAACACCTGTCAAGTCGAGTTTATTGTCAAATGCGCAAGTGCAGTGAGATAAAGTACAATGAACAACTTGCTTGCAGCAGCATCACAGGCATGTAAATCCAAACAACACTCAGGACATAAGTTAAACATAAATTATACAAGACAGTGAAGAAAAAAAGATTGCAAGACAAGACATTAGTGCAAAACAAAACACTAACAGAGACAAGTTCATGGTGGTCCAAGAGGTGGTCCAAGGTGTTCCATTGCTGAGGTAGGGTTAGGGTTGTGCAGGTCAGTTCAAGAACCTGATGGCTGTAGGAAAGTAACTGCTTCTGAACCTGGTGGTGTGGGACCTCAGGCCTCTGTACCTCTTGCCTGACAGTAGCAGCAAGAAGATGGCATGGCCCGGATGGTGGAGATCCTTGATGAGAGATGTTGTCATCTTGAGGTAGCACCTCGATTAGATGCTGTGCCTGTGATGAATTGGGCTGTGTCCGCTACTCTCCGCACCTGTTACACACCTGGACACCCACCCCTCCCATACTGTGTTATTCTTCTTCATCTCCCAGGTCAGATTGCCTCGCTGCATGCCCACCAATACCTGTTCCACCCACAGCACAATCCCCTTTAAGAAATGCTTTAATCAGCCGGGGCTAAGTTTACCTACTGCATTTCACTCACAGTATTCCCTTCACCTTGCTGATTTGTTAGCATTGAAATAATTTCTGCCTGCAGTCAATGTGCAGGTGTTATTAATTTGGTGTGTTGTCTGTATAACAATGAACAAGTGCAGGGGAATAATAATCACTGCACCCATTTTTGGTGGCCATCCAATTTAGCTGAAGAGTCAGCTTCTGTGGCTAAGTTTCTACCAGCATCTTATGTCCTCAAATTTAACATAAGTAGTATAATTACAGCAGTTTTTATTCAATCCAGATCAATTTCTAAACAATCTTTTCATTTCAGCCAGCATTCTTAGATTTCTCCTTCCTTATTACCTAATTAAAGAATCCCACAATCCATGCCACTATAAAAGTGGGAATTGTTTATCTTCTACAAAAAGAAATTTGCCCTCTGGTGTCATGCAATTTAGTAACACGTGTGAGTGTAACTTCACTTCTGTGAATTGGTTCCAATGACTTCAGTGCAGTCACAGCAAGAAGCCAATTGAATCTTCTCAAAAGTCAATTCTAATAGCTTGCATTTCATTTAATAGGGATTTTTAATATAGGAGCAGAGAAAATAGTTAAAGTTGATGTTGCAGTAGTATTGTGTTTCTGTCATGTGTTCTGACATGCGCCACCTCACATTGAGGCATATGGAAAAAAAATCCAAAGAAATTTTTTTGAAATGTGCTGAGCCTATGCATTTTCTTGGACCATGTGGTGCATTGAAGATTATATGGTAGCTGCAGATAAACGTTTAATGATTCAAGATGTCAAAATCAAGACTTGGCAATCTCCCTGAGCTCACAGCATGAGAAAGCCGCATTAGGCACAGATAGAAAATTTATCCTGGCAAAAGCACTAGGTCAGCCATTGATTAGTTTTTCCACCAAGATCATTCTTCCAAACCCCAAAAAGTAAAACTCAAATATCTTATAACAAAAGGCTTCTGTTAAATTTAATTGGAATTGCAGTGACTACTTCCTGCATATAGTACACATGTAAAAGGTGAATCAATATTAACCTCAACCATGCATTCTAATAAACTGTTAAAGTGTAAATCTGATAATCCGCAGTACGTTTAATTGCACAGTTGGTTTACCTCGCTGTGTGGATCGGATTAAAACACAATTAAGCAATAGGCCACTTTCTTTCCATCTGCACTGTATGATGGCTCAGCCAATAGCAATCTCATATTTTAGTCAGAAAGTTGTGAGTTCAAGTCTCATTCCAGAGGCTTGAGCACAAATATTTACACGAGTACTTCATTACAGTACTGAAGAAGTATTGTATAGATCCTAAGATATTGGTTCAAAGTCTCTCCTGGGCTTCTTTCCCATTGTTGATTCACCAGTCAACATCGTCATTAAAACCTAACAGCTTGATGATTATTATATAGCCATTTATGAAAGTTTGATGTGTATAAATTGGCTGTCACTTTTCCTAAATTACAACAGTAACTATCCTTCAAAATTACTTCATTAGCTGCACAGCATCTAGGGACAGTGAGAGGTGCTGTATTACAGGTCCTCCTTAGGCTATGAATGCTCGACTGGTGTACGACCCGTACATACGAGCAAGTGTTTGGGAGATTGGTGGGATGGATTTGCCAGCTACTGCAGGACTACAGGCATCTGCTCCCACCTGGGAACTCGGTTCACGGTTACATTTCCGACTTGCAAACTGTTCAGGTTATGAACCTGGGAAGGACCTGGAATGACTTTTTCCAAGTGATGTCGCTGCCGAAGTTAATGACATGGTTGACCTAAATCTTAAAAACCTAATTTTTTTTAGAATAAAAAGCCAGCAAAATAATCACCAGGCCCAGATGAAATATGTGCTAGAAGAACCAAGTGAGGAAATTGCAGATGCTCTGACATAATTTTCTCACCTTTCCAAGCTACAAGGATGGTGCCGGAGAAGTGGAGGATTGTTAACATGAACCACTGTTCAAAAAAGGAATGGATAAAGCAAGTAATTATAGCCAGAGGGTTCAACACCATGTCATGGGGAAAACATTGAAACTGATTCTAAGGAACACTCTAAACTTTCATTTAGAAAGGCAAAGATTACAGCGCCTACAGCAGACACAATCTCACTGGCTCTCCACTGGGCTTTGGAGCACCTAGACAACAGTAAAACATACGTCAGGCTGCTGTTTATCGATTGCAGTTTGGCGTTCAACACCATCATCCCCTCAGTACAAATCAACAAGCTTCAAAACCTGGGTCTCTGTACTTCTCTCTGCAACTAGATCCTTGATTTCCTTATCGGGAGACCACAGATAGTGCAGATCACTGGTAACATCTCCTCCTCGCTGACAATCAACACAGGTGCACCTCAAGGATGTGTGCTTAGCCCACTGCTCTACTCTCCCTATACTCATGACTGTGTGGCTAGAAACAGCTCAAATGCTATTTATAAATTCACCGATGACACCAGTGTTGTTGGCAGAATCTCAGGTGGCAATGAGAAGGCGTACAGGAGTGAGATAGATTGGCTGGTTGAGTGGTGTCGCAATAACAATCTTGCACTCCTGTAGAACAGGAGAACACACACCAGTCCTCATTGAGGGGTCAGCGGTTGAAAGGGTGAGCAGCTTCAAGTTCCTGGGCATCAACATCTCAGAGGATCTACCTTGGGCCCAACATATTGATGCAATCATGAAGAAGGCATGCCAGCGGCTCTACTGCATTAGGAGTTTGGGGAGATTTGCTGTGTCACCAAAGACTCTTGAAAATTTCTACAGATGTACGGTGGAGAATATTCTGACTGGTTGCATCACCACCGCATATGAAGGCTCCAATGCATGGATATAAAGAGGCTGCAGAGGGTTCTAGACTTAACCAGGTCCATCATGAGCACACCCCTCCCTGCCATCCAGGGCATCGTCAATAGGGGGTGCCTCAAGAAGACAGCATCTATCATTAAGGACCCTCACCATCCAAGACATGCCCTCTTCACATCACTACCAATGGGGAGGTGGTACAGGAGCCTGAAGACCCACACTCAACATTTTGGGAACAGCTTCTTCCCCTGCATCAATAGATTTCTGAACCAAAGAACTCATGAATGCATGGACACTACCTCATTATTCCTGTTTTGCACTATTTATTTATTTTGGTAACTTATAGCAATTTTTAATGTCTTGCACTGTACTGCTGCCGCAAAACCACAAATTTTGCAACATACATCAGTGATAATAAACCTGATTCTGATTAATCAGAGACAGTCATCATGGATTTGTTGAAGAAAGGTCATGCTAATTTGGTTGAATTATTTGTAGAGGTAACAAGGAGCGTAGCTGAAAGTAGTGCATTTGATGTAGTCTACATGGATTTTAGCGAGGCTTTTGACAAAGTTCTTGCATGGCAAGCTGATCAAAAATGTAAAGATGTACAGATCCAAGTGGGAGTGGAAAATTGTAAAAGTGGCTCAGCAGTAGGGAGCAGAGGGAACCAATTGATGGGCAATTTTTTGACTGGAAGGCAGCTACCAATGGAGTTCCACAAGGCTGCATCCTCGCTCACTGTCCTTTTTATTATATTATTATTGTATTATGTTAATGATTTAGTACCAGGTGTAGCAGACATGATAAAGAAGTTTGCAGATGCTACAAATACTGGCCATGTGGGAGACCAGGACGAAACCTTTTAACTTCAGGAGGATGTAAATGGTCTTGTTCAGTTAGGCAGAGAACTAGTAAATGGAATGTGTGAGGTAATGTATTTTGGGAGTGGGAAGGTGCATATAAAAAGGTAGGAGAATACGCAATAAATGAGAAGATATTGAGGAATAAAAGAGGGACAAATATGTCTACAAATCCTTAAAGGTGATGGACAGGTAGATATGTGGGAAAACGACACATGGGACACTTTAATTGTTGAGGCAGAGAATACAAGACCATCTCTTTCAAAATATAAATGGAAACTCTGAGAATAACAACAGAGAACCATAAATATAGAAAATATTCCCATGTGACCAAAAAATCTAATTATCTTTCTTTATTCAGAGCTTTACTATATTTTCTCTCCAACTTCATCACCTCAAATCTTCCATTTTGTTTTTGTAACAAATATATAAAATGGTGGAAAATCTCTGTAATGCCCGATATGCCAATGGCTCATAAAATGAAAAGAACCAATGATAAAAACACCACACAAGGAATACAAAGATTTTCTAAATTTGATAAACTTCTGTGCAGTCAAAACTAAGTCCAATAGATTCTTAGGTTAGAGTTCATGGATCTCTGCAGTATTTATCCTTTACAGTGCCTTGGAGAATATGTGAAATAATTAAGGTTGTGATACTAGAATTATTGTTAAAATAGTTGCTGGAAGAGATCCTGGGAAAAGAAAGTGCACACACACATTTAGCAAATTTAAAAAAATGGAAGTAAACGTCAGGAACACCACACCAATAAAAAGATAACATTTCCCAGAAGGACTGAGTCATTCAACAAATCAGAGGTATTTAATTTACAACAAGACTAACAAGAAACTCCAAATCTCCTCAGTGGGTATTTCTCAGCATGGAGCACTCAGTGACTAGGTAGCCAGCTCATTTTAATCATTTCCAGATTTGTGTGGGAGGTCAGGGCCCTGGGGTGCCACTCCATGTCAATTTTATAAACAGTGCAGTTATTCCAGATGGTCGCTGGCTCCAGTCTGGCTAGCAGGTTGATTGGGCCAGACCAGAATAACAACAGGTGGAGAACAGGCCATGGATTGCTCGGCACTCTACATGTCCTCCCTTCCCCCCACCCCCACCCCAACTCTCCCACCTCCTCCCAACTCAAACCAAACGATTAACTTTTGATTAGAGGGGCGAAGCATATCGGAATGCAAACATAAAATCAGCATTTTAATAAGTATTTATTTGGAATAGTTTAATGTTAAATGAAGTTCACTTTTGGATAAAGAGGTGACTTAGCCCCAGAGTCTGTTATCCTAATAGTTTTCAATCAATTTAAAACTGTTCTAAAGTATTTTGGAAAGCTCCGGGTATGCCAATAATCTCAGTTCTGAAACTGATCACCCTATGATTTGTGGATCCTATGCTGCAGAATTGACTAATGTATGATGGTAAAATAGTATAAATCCAAACTACTCAGAGCTGAATACAGTTGGTCTAGTGATTAGTTCAAATGGTAATTCATTGCCCAGAATTTGATGGATGGGATATTGATGTCTCTAAGAAGGAGTGGGTTGAGCAAACATTTAAGTTTTTAGTGGAGAGAGGGAGAGATGTTTCTTTTAAATACAGCGTTTCAGTTTAAACCCTGCAGTAGAAGCCAGGAGCTGGGAAAGAGATTTGACATTTAAATATCACAACACTGTAGGAGCTCAGTGGAGCAACAACTGAGTCAGTGTTTATAAGAAACTTGCTCACTTCCTCAGGTTTCTTGCTTTCCTATCAGTCATCCAACCAGTTGGACTCTGATGTCACTTGTACGTACCATGGTGTGAATTTCACTTGCCAACTTTCTTCCCTCACCCAGCACCACCAAGAACAGTTCACTGGTGGGACCTTGCTATGCAGAAAATGGGAACCGTATTCACCCATACGATATTGTCCAAAATGTTGAATTCACTTCCACAATAATAAGTACAAATGAAAATGATTCTTAATACCTTTTATGAGAAACATAATAAGTTTTCTCCTTTGCAATAATAAACAAACTTATAACTGCAGTGGCTTAATACAAAACTCCTCAGAGGTAAACTTTAACACAGATGTAGGAAGGCCCAGATTGACAAAAGCTAATTCGATATACAGAATTGTACTCTTGAAATACTTATGCTTATAGCATTTGGTAAAAGTATGGAAAGTTACTTGGGTCACCTCGTTTCCGTTACAGTACAGTTTCTAAGCGGCAAAGAACTCAAGTAGTTGCTTTTATTGTGGTGGTTATGAACAGCATCAATGAATACTAGAGCTATAAAAGTAATTTACAACAAAATGTGTCATGGATGTCATCATTTATTACCTCTGCATACTGCCTTTAAGTTACTGAAAGTACAAAACTAAAGGGATATTTTCATCAAAATGAAACATTATTTAGGGAAAAACTCCACCTGGTTTATGAACACAGCAGGAAACAATGCTGCAATGGTGCTGTTATTCAAAAATATCATAAATGACACATACTATTATAGAGGTGTTCCAAAACTACAAGTCCAAATTGCATCATAAAATCTTCTACAACTTAAATAAAAAAGAAGTTGGATCATCGGTTCCTGTCTCTATTTTCCTTACAATATACAAAACTGGGATTGGGCTAATGTAGTTTTATTTCTCATTGCTCTTCTGTACCTAAGGTCGGGTACATATGTAATCAGGTGGCAAAAGATGACATTGATGCAGATTAACATGAGTAATAGGAGCAGGAGTGGGCCCTTGAGTCTGCTCCAATATTCAATAAGATAATGACTGATCTAATCTTTGACTTCGACCTTTCTCCCCATGACCCCTGATCAATCACCAAGACCCGTAATCCACTATTAAATTCTACTGACTTCTGAGCAGAGAACTGTAAAGATTCACAACCCTCTGAGAGAAGTAATTCCTCCTCATATCAGTCTTAAATACTTGATCTGGATTTTCACATTAGGGAAATGTTCTCACAATATCCATCCTGTTAAATCACCTCAGAATCTGAAATAAAACCTGAAAATGCTGGAAATATTCAGGAGATCGGGCAGCGTCTATGAGGAGAGAAAGATGCTCAGTGTTTCTGGTCAATGACCTTTCATCATAACTATATTTCTTACTTCAAAGAGACAGAATCTGTCAATATAATCATCTCTCATTCTTCTAATCTCCAATAGGTAGAGGCCTATTCTCCTCAATCTTTACTCATAAGTCAACTCTCCTACCAGGAATCAATCTGGTGGACCTTCATTACACTGCCACTAAGGCAAATATATCCTTGCTTAAATAAGGAGAGCAAAACTGACCCTAGTACTCCAGGAGTGATCTCACTAAAGCCCTGTACAGTTGCAGCAAGTCCTTCTTACTCTTATATCCCATGTCCTATGTAACAAGACATCTGCCTTTCATGCGTTCAAAATACTAAAATCCATCCCACACAACAGGAAGTCCAATATTCCCATCCTCACCATACTGTGTTATAAATATGCTATCATTATGTCATACAATATTCTTTAATAAAGTGTTTCATATTTGTCTGTCACTTCAGCTAATTCTCCCACACAGCCTCAATGTCCACTTTCTTTCCTCTTTCAATGGGATGTCTTTCCATGTTAAAAGGTGCGTTAATTATGATGTGATGGTTTTTTTCCTCATCCCGATGTTAATTTGGCCCAGATTTGCTCAGGTACTGCTTTTATCCCCCCCACTGTTCCATTTCACTTTCTCCACCACCAAAACTATAGTTTATAGATTATCAGCTCCTTTAGTTGATCTATTTCCATGTCTAAACATTCAAAATGCTAAAACCTATACCACTCCAAGACAAGGCAAAACAATACCATTGATTATATCGTCACCCAACCTCCTCATTACCAAATAGATTGAAAGTAAAATTATGGCCCTGATTTTCAGCTTCCTCTTAGACCTCATCTACCCACCTTTCTTCATTTCCAGAGGGCTGTTATGAGCCAATGGAATAAAAACAATTCCTTTAGCTTTTGGATGAGATATTATTTATGCTCTCCACAGGATAAGTTGTTTATGGCTGCCTGGCATCTTGTGGAGCTCACAGTCAAGTTTTCATTCCACTTTTGCTTTTTGTTTTGTTGGACCCAGTTCCATGGACAGCAGCACCTCACCATTAGCTTACATCATTTTTCATATCACAGCACTGAGCATGAAATAGTACTCTATAGGATCCCTTGCTAGGGTGTTATGGTTACCAGTTTGTCCGTAATTCCACACATGATGCACATAAGCTCACGATATTAATGTCTCTCACAATGCCAGCCACATTTGGAAGGACGGTTGGTTTCTCTGCACTCCTGTCCACCAGAAATATACAGAGTAAGCAGATGATGATGTCAGTCAATAGTGAGTTACTTCTCGGCTGTTAAATTGGACTTCAGCAATGCAGATAACACCATATGTTGTGCAAACAGTGGCGCAGGGGAACATAAAGAAACCATGCATCACACAAGGAATCAGCAATCACTTGCAGCTATTTTCGTGACTGTTGAAAGGAGATTTGGCTCTGGAGAAATGGGGCTGTTTGCAGTTTGGAAAAAGGTTTTTGAAAGTCCATAAAGGAATCTTTGGCTGAAGTTACATCTAAAATTTAGCCTAGATTGTTGCTGGTGGACATTGTGCTTTTGATAGTTATTCCTTTAGATCATAGCATTGTAGAGAAAATGAGCAGAGGGCTGGTAAAGCAGAGTTACCTGCTGTAGAAGGAGACGGGGGAAGTGAGGTCACAGCAGATGCCTATCCACCATGTCCTTGGGAAGTAGTTCTTCTACACTGACATGCGGAAGGAGCTATATGTAAGGAGATCTTGAGCTGGTGCTGGCCACTTACAATATCGGACAACATGTATATGTACCAAGGCCAGCTGTATCTCAGCTGGTGGCAGCTGGCTACTAGGTCATTGCAAGAATTTTGTATGTATTTTGCACTGGCATCAAAGGGGTTAATCACACATTGCAATCACAGCATCTATTTCCAGTCCTATTCAACTTAGCCCCCAGTGAGTGTTCATAGATTATTCAGCTTTTTGCTGACCTCTCTCAGGCACACATCCAACAC
>JARFYF010000036.1:17010233-17026657 GCA_030265395.1 Rhina ancylostomus | reverse complement strand
TCCAACTGTTAAGCATGGGGGTGGATCGATCACAACTGGATAATTTGTAAAACTGTTGCATTGTTTGAGAACTAGGCAACTACATGACTCTGCTGTCTAATAGGATCATAATATAAACATGCATATAGATAGAGAGAAAATAGAATGTTCTATGCATACAGATACTTTATACTGTTCCTTTATTTTACTAAAGCAACAAATACAAGAAACATATCAATACACCTTTAATGAACAGTAAGAATAAATTTAGTATAGCAAATGGTTTTTGGAATTTTCTTGATCAACTTGCAGGTTTGGGTGCCAAATCTATTTTTCTGTTACTTGGTTCCAAATTTGACGAAGATTATGTTTATATGGCATACTTGCTTAGATTTGGCATTTCACCTCCTGAAACCAGTACTGGATCAAATTCCAACAGAACTTCATCTTGTGATTCAACATCCAGACTGGGTTCATTACTAGTTAAGATAATTGAGTCAGAGTCACATAACATAGAAACAGGCCCTTCTGACCAACCAGTCCATGCCGACCAAGATGCCCATCTAAGCTGGTCCCTTTTGCCCATGGTTAGCAAATATCCCTTTCCATGTACCTGCCCAAGTGTCTTTTAAATGTTGTTAATGCAGCTGACTCAACCACTTCCTCTGGCAGCTCATTCCATATATGGACCATCCTCTGGGTTAAGAGGTTGCCCCTCAGGTTCTTATTAAATTTATCCCCTCACCCTAAATCTATGCCCTCTAGTTCTCGATTCTCTGACCCTGGGAAAAAAACATTCACCCTATCTGCACCCTTCACAATTTTATACACTCTATTCACTGGAGTAGAGGAGAATGAGGGTTTATTTTATAAAGTCATAGCCTGCTCAACCTCCCTCTATAACTCAGTCCCTCAGGTCCCAGTCACATCCTTGTAAATCTTTATGGCACTCTTTCCAGCTTAATGTCATCCTTCCCATAGCAGGCTGACAAAAATGAACACAATATTCCAAATGCAGCCTCACCAACACTTGTGCAACTGCAACATAACATCCCAACTTCTAGACTCAATGTCTTGAATGATAAAGGCCAGCATGCCAAAAGCCTTCCTCACCACCCTACCTATGATGCCAATTTCAGGAAACCATGTACTTGTACTCCTGGATTTCCCTGTTCTGCAACACTCCCCAGGGCCCAACCGTTCAGAGTGAGAGTCCTACCCTGATTTGTCTTCCCAAAATGTAACACCTTGTACTTACCCAAATTAAACTCCATTTGCCATTCCTTACCCCACCTACCCAGCTAATCAATATCCTGCCATAATTCTTGATAACCTTCTCCACTGTCTATGACACCATCTATTTTAGTGTCATCTGCAAACTTACTAATGTCTTGCACATTCTCATCCAAATCATTGATAATAGATGATAAATAACGATGGGCCTAGCCCCAAGCCCTGGGAACCCCACTAGTCACAGACCTCCAGTCCAAAAACAACCTTCCGAACATCAGCCTCTACTTCCTATTATCAAGCCAATTTTGTATCCAATTAGCTAGCTCTCCCTGGATCCCACATGATACAACTTTCCATAGCAACCTACCATACAGAACCTTATCAAAGGCCTTACTGAAGGCCATATAGACCAGGTCTACTGCCCTACCCTCATCAACCTTCTTGGTTACTTCTTCAAAAAACTCAAGCAAATTTATGAGACATGATCTCCCACATACAAAGCCATACTGACTATTCCCGATTAACCCTTCTATCCAAATGCATGCACATTTTATCCCTCATGATACCCTCCAGTAACTTACCTACCACAGATGTTAGACTTACTGGTCTATAGTTCCCAGGTTTTCTTTGAAGCCCTTCTTAAATAATGGCACATCAGCTATCCTCCCATCCTCTGGCACCTCACCTGTGGCTAAAGATGATGCACATCTCTCAGCCAGGGCTCCCACTATTTCTTCTTTAGCTTCCTGCAGTGTTCTTAGATATACCTGATCAGGCCCTGAAGATTTATTTACCTTCATATGTTTTAAGATGTCCAGCTCCTCCTCTGCTGTGATACAGACTATCCCAAGACATCCCCATCAACTTTCCCAAGTTCCGAAGTCTTCGCCTCTTTCTCCATGGTAAAAACAGAGAACTATTCATTGAGGACCTTGCCCATCTCTTGTGGCTCCACACAAAGGTGTCTCCTTTGGTCTTTGAGAGGTCCGATTCTCTCTCTAGTTACTCTTTTTCCCTTGATATAAAATCTCTTTGGATTTGCCTTAATATTCTCTGCCAGAGCTATCTCACATCTTTTTGTCCTTCCGATTTCCTTCTTAAGTACACTCCTGCATCCTCTGTACTCCTCCAGGGATTCACATGATCCCAGCTGCCTGCACCTGACCCATGCCTCTTTTTCCTGACCAGAGCCTCCATATCTGTCATCATCCAGGGATCCCTACTCCTGCCAGCTTTGCCCTTCACTCTAACATGAATATACAGACCTTGAATTTTCATCATCTCACTTTTAAAAAGCCTCCCACATGCCAGATGTCCCTTGCCCCACAAATAACCTACTCCAATCAACTTTTGCAAGTTCCTGTCTAATACCGTCAAAATTAGCCCTGCCCAAATTTAGCTTGTGGACCAGATCTGTCCCTTTCCATAACTAATTTAAAACTGATAGAACCATGGTCACTGGTCTCAAAAGTGCTCCCCCATTGTCACTTCAGTCACTCTTCCTGCCATATTTCCCAAGATTGGGTCAAGCTTTGTCCTCTCCCTAGCAGGGCTTTTTATATATTGCCCAAGGAAACTTTCCTGAACACACTTAACAAATTCCACTCCACCTAAACCCTTAGCACTATGGCAGTCCCACTCTATATTCAGAAAGTTAAAATCCCCTACAATGACATTATTCTTGCAACTTTCTGCAATCTCCCTTCATTATTCATTCCTCTAATTCCCGTTGACTATTTGCGGCCAATAGTACCATCAAAGCAAGGTGATCATTCCCCTTATTTCTCAGCTTCACCCATAAAGCCTCAAAGTCATTTCATCCCAGACTACTGCCGTGCTCTCCTCCTCAATCAGAAATGCAACTCCCCCTCCTCTTTCCTTCACCTCCATCCTATCTATAGCACCCTGGAATATTTAGCTGCCAGTCCTGTCCATCCCTTAGCCACACTTCTGTAATGACTATAATATCCCAGTCCCACATAGCTATCCATGCCCCAAGGTCATCCGCCTTACCTGTCAGGCCTCTTGCATTGAAATAAATGCAATTTAATCCAACAGTCTTTCCTTGTACAACTGCAACATTTAATCCCAACTTCTATACTCAGTGTGCTGAATGATAAAGGCCAGCATGCCAAAAGCCTTCCTCACCATGCTGTCTACCCATGATACTAATTTCAGGAAACCGTGCACTTGTATCATTTTGTCCATTGAACTTACTGTTGTCAATTTCTGTATCAGCTTCCATCTGCCTCACTGCTGCTTTGGATCCCCTCTCCCCCACCCCCATAGCACTATCAAATATGCCCAAGATATTGCTCTCCCTCCAGTTCAGGTGTAACCACTCCTTGTTGTGTAACCTCTGCCCCAGAGTTCCCAACAGTCCAAAAATCTGAATCCCTGCTCCAATTCTTCAGCCATGCATTCATCTGCCATAATTGAACCAGTGATTATTACCTCTGAGATTCTGCTTTTTAAATCTTTCTTAACTCCCTATATTCACTCCACAGGATCTCATCCTTTTTCTACTTATATTATTTGTTCCAATGTGCACAACTTCTGACTGTTCACCCTCCTCTTTGAGAATGTTCTGCAACCAGAGACATCCCTGACCCTGGTGCCAGGGAGGTAACACACCATCCTGGAGTTCCTTTCATGGCTACAGAATCTCCGACCTGCTCTGCTCACCATGGAGTCTCTTATCACTATAGTACCTTCACCCTTCCCTGCCGAGCCTCAGAGCCAGTCCTGATGCCACAGACCTAGCTGCTGATTTCTCCCAAACAGTTAACCCCCACCCCACCCACCAACAGCATCCAAAATGGTAAACTTGTTTAAGGGGAATCCTGCACTCTCTGCCTGTCCCCTCTACTTTTCCTGGTGGTCACCCAACTACCTGCAGCCTGCACATCAGGTGTGACCACCTCACTAAAACTCTCATCTATGATGCTCCCAGTATCTCAGATGATCTTGAGTGCGTCCAACTCCAGCTCCAATTCCTTGACGCGGGCAGCCAGCAGCTGCCGCTGGGAACACTTCCCACAGGTAATAATTTGATCTACATTGATACTTTAGATCCCCTTCACCAATATCAACCAAGTATCTCTTGGTTCCGCAAACTTTTTCTTTAAATTTCTACCTAATCCTTAAGTGTGCTTGACTTGCTCAGCAGACTCAAAGTGAAAGTTATCATTTTACTTGGGAATGTATTCTTTCTGCTAATGTCATAGTGATGCTTTTGATTCAAGTGTTATATTATTCAACTCTATAAGCCAAATATAGTTGAATATCTCTAAGCTGTTGTTAAAAACTGAACATCTGTGTAACTATTATATTGATCAAGAAGCATGCACACCACAACTCTGCCATCCAATAGGATCATGTTATCAAGGCAGAGAAAATATCAATGTTCATGCTTAAAAATACACTGCCTAGATGAGATTCAGAAAGATGCACCAATATCAAAGCAGTTAAAACAAAAGAAATCACAACTTCATTTTAACATTCATTATACTTTGAAATAATCTGAAGGAGTCACATTTTTACAGTTTGCTAAGCAGTAATTATGATTTAATGCATCAATAAAAGTTTACTTACAGCTCAACAAATACTGAGAGTTTAATGTCACAATCACAAAATCTGGGCTGTTAAATTCCTCCCTTGCTGTTCCTGAAAATCCGATTGCCTTGTTATCGGTAACAGCTGATAGATAAATTGATGTAGTTCAATTTGTCTCTTACAGCCTCTGGTGGCTAGAATAAATAATTATCTAATTTACTAGACAAGTTTATGCTGCAATCCAATATTACACCTAAAGACACTAAAATAATTAAGTGTAGATTTCCAAATGAACATCCATGTTAGTGGATCGATATCCCGTATACATTTAATAAATAACAGCACTATAGTCCATGCAACCAGTGTTTATGCTCAATTTGGCTTCACCCTCAAACTCTACCTCCATAACATCCCGTTTCTGTTTCTCTCATATGTTTACCAGGCCGCCCCAAAGATGTTATTTTGCTATTCACTTCAAAGATTCCCTATGATTACAAATTCCACCACTCTGAAGAAATTTCTTCTTAATTCTGTTTTCACCCTTCCCTCCCCTCCCCCCATGTGGAGATGAAAGAAGCAGAAGCAAGTGAAGACCAGGAGCTCCTTTTCTTGTTCTACCATTTAATAAGGATATGGGCAATCTGATTATTGGTCTCAACTCTAATTTCCTGCCCGATTGCCAAATCCTCAATTCCCCTGTAGTCCAATAATCTATCAAACTCAGTATTGATGTTTGGAGGACCAGTGTCTTTAAGACACACCTTTTAACCCTAATCTGTTTTCTGACATAAAGCAGTTGCTCTCCATTCTCCTACTTTTACTCCAACTCCACAGGCTTGGATGTATATTTATAATGAAGCTTTACAAAGTCCTGCTTTGACATTGCCTTTGTCTACTCTTCATTACCTCAATGATGCCAGCCAAACAAAGCTGTTACTTTTAAAATCCACATTTACGGTTTTGTTTATTGAGACATTTTTCTGAAGCTCCTATGCTTTAAAGCCTCAGTGCTCTCAATCCCCCAATTTCCATTGTCACAGCCCCTAATGCAGTATGCTTCCAATCCCTGATGCCACCAACCCAAGAAGCTTTTGGCCACTGAATGCTCCTAATCACCAATAGTCTCAACCCCTCAACTCCTACTTCCAGGCCTGTGTTTCCTCTCTTTTCTATCCACAATTGTTGTCTGTAGTCTTTTTTGTTATTCACATTACTAGATGCAGATGTTGCTTACAACATTTATTGATGATGGTGAGTCAACCTCTTAAACAGCTACAGTTCTTCCTCTGATGGTATTCCCTACAATATAATTGGGCAAGAAATCCCAGCCTATCCTGACTTCAAATACAGAACCAACAGAAGAAAGATCTTTGCCACACAAAGTTTCAACACCTGTTCAGTTTCATCAGATGAGCTGGGCTTCTCATCTGATAAGTGGCACAGGACCCCACCCTGTCCAGCACCATTTTAACATGCTTTTTGGAGTCCATAAAATTTCTAGCTTTACATTTGTAAAAGTTTGCACTTCCACTGTAGTGGATATTTCTCCCATCTTCTTTCAAAATGCATGGATTGCTCCTTTATTTTGAGTGTGATTATATTGGTTCTAATCTCTACTTCTGATGTCAGGTCACTTGATCTGACTCTCTTGTAAAGATCAAAACGATGTTATCATTCTATGCTTTGCCACTGCTGTCTCAAAGCCTTGGTGGCCTTATTTTCACATAGACTTCATTTGCTTATGAACGTAGAGAACGTTATCATTTTGCTTTCAGTTCCTTGATTTAGTTTCATTATTCCTCTTCAATATTCTACTTGTTTTCTAAGCACATTCTACTCTATCTTTTACAGTTATGCTGTTTGCTCCTGCCCACATACTTTGTTCTATGCTCTCGATGTTTTTCTATCCATGATGTCTCATTGTTTAGCATGTTGTCTTTTTAATAAATATATTTCTCCCAGAATCTGTCGAGCACTGCTTTAAATCTGCATCTGCATCATTATGTTCTACATCACTGCACACCAGCATTGTATTATTTACCCAAGTTCTATTTTGGCTGTTCAAATTCAGCTGTTCTGTATATTACACCAGCTTTTATCATTGCCTTTCACAATTATCTGTCATTGTATCATTGTCGCTTTTACCTAAATATTCCTGTATTCATCCCATTTGTTCCAGATTGAGTAGCAAATCTTCCTTTGCTGGGCTTCTTACATGGTAGGTTGGAAACAAACTCTGTGTACATTGTAGGAATTTCATTCACTTAGCTTATGTTATATCCTTTTGCCAATTAATTTTGGGTTATTTAAAATTGTCAATGCTGGTGTCTGCATCAGCTCAGGGACATTTTGCAGTACATTCCAAGCGGCTGTGGAGACTTCTTCACTATCTACTGCCTGCTGCACAATCTTACAACTGAAGATGGCAGCTGCTGCTGAAGATAGAGCAAGGAGACCCAGAGCCTGAGGGGCAACAAGGCAAAGTGTGGAGGGCAGCAGGAGGAAGATGATGACTACCAGCGATGTTCTTCCTCTGTATTCAGCCTCATTTAACTGCTAAGTGGCAGGCAATTGGCCGCATGGGATAGAAGGAATTCATAATCAGAGACAATTTTCATAAATAGCCTGCAAAAATTATACAAACCAAGTGATCCTTGCCACACTGCAATTCTTAACACCAGAGTACCCTCACAAGAGCCCGAACAACATCCTTGGCTTTCTTGATTAGTAGTTTCTGTGCCAATTTTCATATGCCTAGGGCACTCATCCAAAGATTACTCTGCTCGACATCCTATTTAACCCCAACTTCTCATCCTTGTTCTTTAGAAGCTTAAACTTTATTCTAACATGAATCACTATAACTGGACTTCCTCCCTTCTCTAAGCACCCACCTTTGAATTCCTCCCCCCCCCCCCACCCGCCTTAAATTACATCCCTTAACCTGGCAATGAGTAGGCAGCATGGATACAGAGGACTACAATAGCATTACAATAGAATGCTACACATTACTTTCATTTGCTTATTCATCTCATTTCAACCACTTTCTGTGCCATAATGTCTTGATCCACATTGTCGATGTCGTGCTCTGCCTTTCTTCTTCTCATCGGTAAGCATAGTTGCTTTGTGAAACACAACCCATACTGTTATCTCTGACCTTTTTAAAAAGCTATTTAATGATAGTCAGCTTATCTAAATGCAACTCAGGCTCACTTAAAAATAACTATGCAACTTCACATTTGCCATTATATTGCCTGTTGCAGGAACTCCATCTACTAGAATGGCATTTTAGAGTATTTAATTAGTTTATTTTCTCATTTTTGCTGCTGCACTGCCATATTTCTGCTTAAATGCTAAGAGCTGGTTGCACTCTGCCAAGGCTTCTGATGCCAAGGGGTACCGATAAAACTTATTAGCAATCCACCCTGTTAGTGACCCACTTTCTTTGCGGTCTGCATTCATCTGGTGCTCCTAATCTGACTTACCTCCACTCTTCACAGTGTCATCACCTCTAGCACTTTTCAGTTGTTCACTTGCACTGTTTCTCCTTGGGATCATTCCACCACCCTTACTGAATCTATTTGTCTAATTCCTAAAATCATTCATCATGACTAAAACATATCCAATTCAGGCAGACCCATTCTAAAATAGTCCTAACCATTTAACCATGAAGGCAAAAAGATTTTTTGTCTTTAGTTATGTGTCCAAGTGCAGATAGCTTGGATTTGTCAAAACAATTTCTAAATTGGAAGAAAAAAAAATCAATATCTAATTAGGTTGGCTGCCAGTGTTGTTTACCAAACAATAAATTGATTGCTTTACATTTCCAGATTTAAAAAAGATGCCAATTCATAGATTAACTATTTCATGTTAAGTTATTAAAAGCATCAAATTTTCCAAGTTTCAAGTTTAGAAAAACCCAAACACTACAAAGATATCTTTTCATTTGATTTTTAAGATGCAACAAATGGACAGTATATTTCATTCAGGATCATAAAGAAATTTGCATTTACAGTATATAGCTCCTTTAACATTTCATTCAAAATATCTCATAGCTCTAACTCCAATGAAGTGTTTTTTGAAGATGTAATCACTTTGTAATTTGGAAAATGTACCAACATCCAACTAACAGACATGACAGTGGCCCAATAATGCTTTACAAATATTTTGAGGTAAATATTAGTCACTCCACTAGGGATAACAACCCTGAAAATGAGACAAATTCCTTTACATCCATAAGACTGCAGATGAAGTCATCGATTAAGATCTCACCTGAAAGCCAGCATTTGTAATCAAGTAACATTCTCCCACTACTGTAGCATCAGCATAGATCTTTATCCAGAAGTACAGTCTGCAACATGAACCTAAAATATTCTAACTCAGAAGCAAGAATGCACCATGCAAGCCAAGACTAAGATTGAAGAACTACTCATCACAATAGACTTTTGTTAAGCACTAAATGTTTGATGTTCCTGTCACTCTGGTCCAAATGTTACAATCAACAATTCCCTTCTCCATCACACGTGTATTCCTCACCACGATTTGCTCTCTTCCTTATAACACAGACAGAAGCTTTTTTGCTCAATGAGTCAAATGCTGGCTTGCAGAGCAATACCATCCCCCCACTAATTTTCCCCAAGTACGTGGCAAACATTACAAAATGTCAATTTTTTCCCCCAGTTAGGGTGGCAGCTCAATCTCCTTGATTTGCCCATGCATCAAAATACTTCAGCATAAGAGTGATCTACCCTCTATAATTTGGTTGAGGGTTGTGTTTCATTATATTTGTTCCAATTCTCGTGATCCTTCAAATAACATCACAGCTAGAAAACTGCATGCAAATTGCAATATTTTGCTCCTGCACTCCTAACACCACTTTCACAGAACTCTTAATGATACAACCTATGGGGTTGGAATTATGCTAATGACAATGTCCATCATTAAAACTCTGCAGGTTTGTAAAACTCTGCCAGCTACTTGTATCGTTTTCTCCTTCCCTTTGGGAAACTGAAGTTTTTGCTCCCGAACAAGTTATTATTTACCTTGTGTTATGGGGGGTTAAAATTAAACAGTTCCACCAAATATTTTGCTATAACTTGTGTAAAAAAAATGTTGCAACGTTCCCTGGTTCAGGCAGAATAAAGGCATAGTAGAACTCACCTGGAAATTAGGAATGGAAATTTCAATTAATTTTATCCTCAAACATTCATTTAACTAATTTAGCCCATCTTCCCATAAACACTCATCATGGAACACCCAGACTTACACATGACTAATTGAAACCCTCACCCTTTCAATTATTCTGAAGCCCAAGGAAGACTGCTTAGCAACTAGAAACCTAGCCTCATGTTTGAGATGGGATACTTTTATGAACATTCATTCAACAAGCAACTAAAATTATATAAAGTTTAGAGTAGTCAAGTGCTCAATTGGTGCTTTACTCATGTCACCTCTCTCAAATATTCAAACCACCTCCACATGAATTTGCTCAAGATTAAACAATATGGAAGACTCCACTGCACAATACTGGGGATACACAAGTATCCCCAGTCATCCCCAAGGAGATCCACATTAGTATTAAGACTCAGCAAGCAGACTTCCAAGGTGCAATTACAATGTGGTTTAATCCTTGCTCCCACAACTACAATACTGCCATTTGAAAGCCTTAAAGGGACTCCTATGAAAACCGTAGATGCTACAAGTACCAAATATAAATGGAGATGCTACTGCACCTCACACTAAGTAATGCACGAATGAAAATACAGATGCCTTAATGCAAAATTTTAAAATAACTTTCAGAACTAAACTAAAATGTCAATCATACCTTCAAATAAAATTTATTTCTGGTAATCAGTATCACCATTGATAGTGATTAAGTGAATGTGAGTTAATCAGAAGTATCACATGCACTCTGTATGGTTTGACAGTTTGAAGTGTCATACATTCTACATACTACATGCAAGGCATTCAATTATATAGATATCAGTATGCAAAAGAACATTGCCATTTGAAAATTATACGAAAAGTTGGAATTAGCCACAGCTTTGTTAACTACCTGGCACAAGTGTTCATAGAGGAAAAGGAATAACTACCATTAGCATTTCTTGCCAATGCATTTGACATGCAATATGCAAGGCATTTGATTATATAGATTTTCACGTATGCAAAGGAGCATTTGAAATCCTCATTACAGAAAAATGTAATTATGATTTGAAAATTATTCAAAACCTGATGTAATAAATATATTTGACTTCTGAAGCCACTACTTAACAGTAGCCTGTTAGATTTTTATTTCACTCTTGACACCCTTTATAAAACTGCATGTTCGCCATCCTACTGCAAGTTGATGTTTTAAACAATGCACATCGCGTCTACTTCCCATTGAACACAGCTCATGTTTCACAGGGTTAATGTCCAGCAACATGCCTGTTTTATGCAAATTGCTTTGTCACACTTTAAGCATACACATTAATGAAACTAGAAATTAAAACTTAAAAATCAATTACACAAAGACTAGGTAGTGCTTAGTTTAATGCTGTCCTTGCCCAATTTATAGAAATATGAAAGACAATCAAATCTAGGAGCCCAAATCAATTTATCTTCACATCCTAGAAGTACTAATTAACTGCAGTAACCTCAATGTGCTTCCAGATGAATGTTGGGGTAGGCTGGAACTGAGGCTGCAGGAACCCACCTTGGCTTTTCTCATATGGCCTTCATATGTACCATCCTAGTTATGGAAAATTGCCAAGAAGCCTTCTTGATTATAGAATATCCTTTTCCTTTCTGGTGTACATCAATTTAATGGCAGTTCTTTTTAAAAACTTCCCAGCATTGTATTCAAATTTTATTCTTTAAAATCTTTCTCTACTCTCTGGTATTTCCTTATATTAAACAGTTATCAATGGAAAGCTCAAAGAGGAGAAATAAATTTCCTTCTAATTTCTATTGAATGTTTTGTAAGCAGAAATAAACCTGTGTGACAGCATAAAGATGGTATAGACAGGCAGGTAGAGAGAATCATATCAGGGTAAGAGAGCAGATTGTCAGAATGCAGCATGGAATAGGGAAACAAAAATAATCTAGGAACTATGATTTATTCTTATTTACTGTGTGGGGTTTCAGGGAGAGTTTGAAGTATTTAATGGACTAACAAATACAAGATTTCTATATTAAGATATAGACTCTGCCCTGTGCTCCAAGACATTAAAAAAATTAATGGAAAACTTAAAAATATATTAATAATTTCTTCCATGCATGTTGAGGGTTGAGACACAAATCAGCCAAGGCCCATCTGCTTGGCAAAATATACACAAGGGAATGAATTGCCCAACTTCAAAATCAGGCCTGAATATTTCAAGAGGAACGGGTTTCAGAAAAACAAGAATGGAATTTATGTTGAACATTGTATACTCAGTGCTATATAATAGAACATCATCTTGTTTATTAGTCCTGGCATAAAATGCACCTAGGCACATCAGAAAACAACTAAACAAACAACCACTGAAATTTAAACTGCACTTTGCATTACTAGGTATGTTTCTTGGAAAGGACTCCAAAAAGGTGCTAGTTGCTGTAGCCCACACAGTGGTACAAAACATTTAATTGGTTAATCAACCCAGGGACAATATATGCAAATATCTTTTGCCACTTTTAATGCAAGTACTATTCAGTGATGAATTAGTATTTGAACAAATGCAATAATGAAAACTGCTATATCTTTCATTTACAGGATACTTCAAAGATCAGATTTCATTTTGGGGGAAAACCCATTTCACCTGGAATTATTCAATACAATTTCTTCCAATCTTATAATCAAATGAACATCTTTAAAATGAGCCAAGCAGGAGCTACAGCTGAGAAATATTCTCCAGGTTACTGACAAATTCACATTTTAATATTAATGTTTATGTTTGAACAAGAGTTGCATTGAAAATTGAGACAGGCAAGTCTGTTTTTCACCTGTCACTTTTTATTGCTCATTCTTTTGCCCTATGCAAATAAAACACTTGCTGGTCTAAAACTCCAGCCTGCCTTATAGGATTACATAATCTATTTTGCAGACTTTTGGAAGAAGCTGTAACATTTCAGTAGCTGGAGCATACACTAAAAGTTTTATTTCACCTCCAGATTTCTCCATTTACTTAGGTACTGGGCAGAAAATTCACTCACCATTGTGAATACAAAGATCTCTAGAAGAAATTCTCAATGTAAAAACCCTTAAAAACACATTAAAATGTTTTTCCTAACTCAATAACAGCCAACTTCATGATTATAAGGCTTAACAAAGTAAATGCTGAGAAGCTGATTTACCCAACTGAAAAAACTAAGACTTGCAATAATATTCTCAGAATAAAAGCTTGCCAACTGAGGACTAAGATGAGGTGAAATTTCTTCATTCAGAAGGCATGTATTTTTGGGATTTTCATTCATTAAGGGTAATCAATCTGTACAAGAATGAGATCAATATTTTTTTTAGAAAAAGATATCAAAGGCAAATAATGAGGACAGGATGGGAAAGCAGGACTAATATAAAATTTACCAAATGACAAAGTAGGGTCAATGGGCTGCCTGGTGAACATTGGCTTCCAATTTTTATCTCAGATTTTAAAAAGTTATCAACATTGTTTTGAAGAAATGTCATTGCAGGGGAATTGTGGAAATACTTACAATCTGGGGTAGCATTTAAAAAAAAATTTCAGCACAGAAACAGACGACAGGAAGTTTGTCATCTTCTGGTTGTCATATTCTGGTTCTGCAAGTGCAGATCAACAACCAGAATAACCTTGCAATTCAACTTGGAAGGATGATATCTGTACTAAGGAAAACCAGAGGTGGAGATAGGGGTGGCAGTAGAAATGGACACTATAAAAAGCTTTCACCTGAATAACACATGGACCAACAGTAGTAGACCCTTAGATGGGCTACTGCAACATTTTCTATTCCTACTCATGATTATCTACTAAAACAAAGAAAAAGCAGTTCAGTTTGTGGATTCAAGCTCGGAGAACCAGATTGTGCTTTCATATAAATCAAGCCACATTGTGCAATGGTCAATGAGTTTTATCTTAATAGCTGAAGTCCCAGAAACAAAGCAATTGCTCCAAGTTGTTGAACCGCTGTTCAGCAGGAATACAGAAACCAATTCAAATTCTGCAACTAATGCAGGCAAACTTCTAAAAGATACAAGTAGCACAAACTTATCCAAATATATTTTAAATGCCTTATTTCTATTACAATTGCCTTAAGTGCAGTACAAGACACTAGTATTAAGTCTACTATAAAGTACAAGAAAAAGCTGAAATGATGAATTTAAGATGTTTTCGTCCTTCATTTTATATGCCCTTGTACTTCTGATTCAAAGCTAATGCATTTACAATTTAGCTTAAATATAATCCATGTATTACCCTTAATTCACAATTTTAATATTTCAAAATTAGGTTGACACAATAAAAGGCTATCAATAGAATACCATTAAGTTATGTTAAATTCTTTAATTTCCGAGACTGTTATATCCATACATCTAATATCTTAAACATTTTTCAACAAAATATGCTTTTAATGGAAACAATGGCTGTTTAAGAGTTGTGGTGATATCCGCTGCTTTAAAATGTGGCTTTGTACAAATATGAATGTCAAAAAATTTCTGGACGCACCAAATAGTTATACACGTAGCTTGCATCCACAATACAGCAAACTAAGGTTAGTGGTCCAAAATACATCAGCCGTGTTCAGCATTTACTAGAGACAGCACAAAGGAAAAGTTGGCTCTGAAAGTAAGATAAATCCCATTGGCAGATGGAGACCAGAAAACAATACTGTACTGATCATTCTAACCTTTGTGTTTGGACTCTAATAAATAGCCCTGAGCTTTAATACTATTGCAAAGGGACAATAATTTAAAGGGCAAACCTGCAGCAAGTGTCTGTGTGATGTGCATATTCACAGCTTTAGCTAAATGTGCCACACTGGTCTCAACAGTACTAATTTCAATAGATAATTCCTGACAACAAAAATTCTACTGTGTAGACAGTGGTTACGCGCAAGATTATTTGTGTTATCATACAACTTTTGTCCAACAAAAACAATTAGTATTGGCTTACATTTACAGTATTAAGATTAATTGCTTTTTAATGGGAATTATTCTTTTTCCAGTACTTTGAGATCTACAAGATGCGCCTAGAAAAAAAATTACTACTGTACGGTGGAAAATGAAGTAAGCTTGAATTGAGGGAGGAACGATTCCAGATTAATTGCTGTAACTTTGTCCTTCAGGGGGCTGAGCAAGTTTTCCATTTTCTTTACACATCATTTGACGCCGAAGCTCCGTCAGAATAATTTTGATACTATATGAATTCTGCCATTTACCTAGAACTGATATGCTTTTTGGATCCACCTGGAAAAAATGCAAATACAAAAATTACAAAACTGAAACATACATTTTCGCTTTTTAATTGATTAAAAGGAAGGAACTATGAGTATCTTAAATTTTATACATTTAAATACAGGACCAAAATCAGGTCAATAATTTGTTATATTAAACAATGTTTCTGTTTAATAATATTCTTCATGCTCAATTATACATGTGATCCTATATCTTATGACAAGCATCAGACAACTAACATTTCCAACTGATATTCAAAATATGCCTCAGGATACAATGTCTTTAAAAAGTCCATAAAAACACAAATGAATTCAGTCAGGGACAAGTGATAAATAATGCCATGCTATTAGTGAATATATTAAATTTATCTTTTGTTTAAGGCAGTTTTTAAGTGCATTACTATGAACAAAATGATATTAAAATATTCCACTTGTACTCTGCAGGCTGGAGCAGAGCATCTTCCTCAAGTTAGTGTTCCATAATTAAGAATTGCTCCATCTTGTGGATTAACCTAAACTAACTCAATTCATGCTACTCAGGTTTGACAAATTTCAGGCATAATCAGTGATAGAAGTGGAACTCAAAATCATCTAATTTAAGTTACTACACGTCTGCTATATTGTCAACCCATTCAATTCATTGAAAAGACTAAGTTGGTACAATTAAAAGACAGACCAATATTAAAATGTAACTGTGCAGACAACTTGTTTAAAACTATTTACTCCTAGTTGTACTCAATTTTCCAAATCCTCTTTTTGGTGATCAGTTTATAGTTGTGATAAAGATTTTTGGTGGGCCAGATGTCAAAGGATACCATTCCAAGTGGACAAAAAAAAAATTCAGCATGGATCAGAAGTGAAACAGAGCTCTTGGTACATACAATTGACAGATCCAGAACTCAAGCATTTTAAATGATTTGTTTTTGTTTAATGGGGTGGCACAGTAGTGCAGCGACTAGTGTAACACTAATACAGTGCCAGCGACCCAGATTCAATTTCCGCCGCTGTCTTACAAGGAGTTTGTATGTTCTCCCAGTGTCTGCATGGGTTTCCTCCAGGTTCTCCAGTTTCCTCCCACATTCCAAAGACGTACAGGTTAGGAGTTGTAGGCATGCTATGTTGGCACTAGAAGCATGGCGACACTTGCGGGCTGCCCCCAGCACATTCTCAGTAACGCAAAAAGACGCATTTCACTTGTGTTTCGATGTACATGTGATTAATAAATAAATACATTATCTGCAAACTTGAAAATGTTATATTTAATTTCCCTCATCCAA
>JARFYF010000036.1:16949732-16963820 GCA_030265395.1 Rhina ancylostomus | reverse complement strand
AGAAACAACTGGTGGATATACCAGCTTACAGTTTGCAGCAGGAACAATTCATTGCAACCAGCTAATGATGACCAAACCATTTCAGGGCACCATTTTTGGTAAGGGCGGCGGGGAATGCAAATAATACACCTACTGTCATAATACCAAATAGTTGGAATTTGACACTTACACCATCATCATACAGATTTAGTGTCCTATACAATAAAAGATCACAAATACATTACACAAAAGGACAGACAAAGCTAGCAAAAAGAGAATTAGGACAGATCAACCAGGCAGACATGTGTAAGAGACCCAAACAGCTGAAAGCTTTGCTGGAAATTAACACAGATTAGCGTGCAAGGGCAAGATGCACAAGAGCTCAGATGTGGAGCACCTTTGGGCACAAGTTGGAATAAAAGATTTTAGGTTAAATATTGAGAGCATACAACAATAAGACATCAAAAGACAAGCATGTAGTGTGTTAGGAAAGAGACATTCAAGGTCAATAAGGACATCAGCGATGAGAACAAGATGCAAATTCTTGAGATTAAAAAAAGTGACTCAAAAAAAGACAAAGGACACCCAGTTTTAAGGCAAGAGAAACATTAAGGGTTTAAATTGCAGACGACATTGGATAAAGTTACAAATACAAGAGAATATTCTTTTAGCCACAAACAGAACAAGCAGCTGAAGCTAAGCTGACTAAGCAGTGCCAAAAGAGAAAATATTGGAAATATTCAGGGAGAGGGGGAGTTAACATTTTAGATCAATGAACTTTCAGCAGAACCATCTTGCTCACCCTAATTGAATAGCTGGGAAAGAGTCAAGAAAAAAAAAACTTGTAGATTAAGAAATGAAGATTTCAGCTTCCCCAATATTTAAGATACATTTATTTATAACAATTTCTACGCCATCGCTTCCACAAGAATAATTCAGACACAAGCTCCTGATTTTGATCCTATTGACAGCTCTACTCATTTCTGCTCTACTTATCCACTTTACCCTCACTTGCAATAAGTGTCAATGGAAAGAAGTGTAACCAGAATTCATGGAAGTGGATAAAAGGCCTGAGACAGTCCAACAATCATTGGATTGATTATGCCATTATCAATAGTTGAATAAAACTAGCTTCTGAATATATGCAGTGACACAGTCAACGAGAGATGTACAGACATGTAATTTTCCTGTGAGCCATAGCAAATACAGCACAACCACTACTCTCATTTAACCTTCCCCAAGATTAAAATACTTATTTCAGAAGATTATGCATTCCCCCCCCCAATTAAAAGTAATGATCATGCCCAGCTAAAATGTTAACTCTTGATTAAAAAATGTAAATACATCCACATAAACATTTAGAAGATAACTTTCATATCTATACCCTCACTCCACACATTACATTTGACTGGTTTGAAGTATACAAGTCCATAAGCTACGGACAAAAACAACTTGTGATACATGTGCATTAACAAATCAATCCTGAGATACACACTAGAATATTCATTAATGAGGAAAAGGTTGAAGAATGCAGTCCTATTATATACCTTGCCAAGTATAGGAAGATCAACAGAACCCCAGGTGTCTGCTCCCCAGTGGACCAATCCTGAAGCAAAGTCAGCAGTAACCATCCCTGCAACTAGTTTAAAAAAATTTAGTTAGAACAAATCTCCTTAATGATTTAATTCTTAACTTGCACATGATGACCTATTTGCACCATTTGGCAAACAATCAATTTTTAGAGCATTCCTTAAATATCATTCCCACAGCTATTCATTTTAAGTTACTTACTACAATAATCAATTTCCATTTTAACTCATACTTCTATAGCACTTAATTTAGAATCATATTCCAAAGTTCTTAACCCTTTAAAGTGACATAGCTCAAGGATGATTAATGAGGATAAAAAGTGAAATTGAGGGATAGAATCCCACCATTCTGGACTTAGATGAAGGGAATCAGTACGGCATCATCACAGTTTAGTGTTGGCCACCAACTCACATTGTTCAAATAGCAAAAACTTAAACATATGCATGTATACACACACACCTGAAGTTGCATGGGGACTTCCAACAAAGGACCTGTCTCTTTCTTAATGTCATGTTTCAACCAGAACCCATCTCTATTGCCATCCTATTACTTTTGGAAGTATCCATGTTTTTCCATAAAGACCGAAATATTCATTTATGTGCACTGCTCTCCCCTGTTGGGGTCAGGTTCCTAAAGAACCTTACATTACGTGGGGAAAAAAGTAAAATGGAAGGTACAGCAAATGCTTAACTGAAAGGAGATACCAGCTGCTGTGGATGGTTTGAAAAATCAAAATCTCCTCTGAGGATGCAGTAAGTCAAAAGCAAAACCACACTTGTTTTGACAAGCTGAAGATTACAAGTCATTCAAACTGCTATTATTGCCAGATGTTCAAGAGTTTTATTTTCCCATTTAGCAGATTCCTTTCCACTGATCCAGTCAAAACTGTTAAATGTTAAAAGTTTTAAGACCTGCATTTGAAAGTCTCCCAATGTGTTTTCTACTCTTTGTTGCACCAAAACCAAACATTCATCAAGTAATAAGTAAAAACCTTCTTTGTAGTGAAGATCTGTTAAGTAAATGTTCATTAACCAGGGGAGGAAAAAAAAAGCGGTAGCTGTTACTTTGAGAGAACAAGTCATCTCTGATGAGATGGACTGTGTAAACAAGCATTAATAAGAAATGATTTATTGGTGGTGGTATCATGGTCCTACTTGGTACCATAGTCACCTTATTTGGTGAGCAAGCTTGTTTAGTTAAGAAAGAATTCCAATCTATTGTTTTGGAAGAGAAATTTTGCGTTTCAAGTTTTATAGCCTTGAGCACTGCTGTGATTGTTTGAATCAACTTCACTGATGAGTACTGACTACTTTTGTAAGGCTTCAAATAATTTAATAGCTTAGTGCTTTATACAAATATTTGGAATAATTCACATCGAAGTCCAAACTAACTTTTCTAATCTATAGGCCTTCAATTACATTACTCACCTTAGTTTGAGGCTTTCAACAACAGTACTGAACTGCAATTTCATCCAGCAAAAGTTAGAGAGCCTAAAGCCATAATTTATGCCACCCAGAATATATCCTACAATTTCTCCACCAACTCTAGCCCCTCACAGAATAAGCATCACAGGTTAAAAAGTGAACATTTCCAAATGTCAATTTTGACAGCCAGCTCAGCCATACCCCTCTGCTCACTTCAGAAGTTTTGAAGGAGAGATTTGTTCCGTAATGCTGCCCTGCTCTTCATTCCAACCCCACAGGACCTTGGGTAAGGCTTTTAAAGAATGTTCTCATTGGGGAATCCACACAAAGTATTAGTAGCATATAATTTAGCAGAGAACAAAGGTGGCTCAGCTCTGACCAAAAGATCTGGGCCATTACTTTTGTTAGCACAAAAAAATTATTTATGTATTCATAAATAATTGGCAATGTGCAGCCCAATTTGGACACTTCCATCTCCAACTTAAACACTCATCATGCTTTCATTACTTCCAGACACAATGAACTGCAGGCCATCCTTTCATCTTGCAGCCTCCATATACTTCAGATAATGATGAACTCCACTCTCTACATCATATTCCACACTGTCCACTGACTCAATACTCTTGTCCCATCTTTACCAAGTTACCATAGCTCTCATACAGTATCGCTCAGTTTAACATTTTCCCATTTAAATCTTTTTAGCCCCAAAACAAGGAAGAAGCACTGCACTGAAATGTCATATTAGATTCATATGATCACTTTTCAGGAGTGGGACCTGAATATAGACAAACTTTTTTTGTATTTATTTGCTGCTCTTAACTCGTGTGTTGAGATTGACTTTTTTTAAACCAGTTCAACAAGTTTTAACCCATACCAGTTCAAATTTAAGAAAATTAGCTCCCAAAATAGATTTCCAAACCAAAACACACAAGCCATGGATCTCAAGTTGTACATCATATATTCCACCCAAACAGCACTTTTCAGCAACATTTTCCACCCCAGCCAAGATAAAAGAGCACATCTACCAACAATTGACAAGATTCATAGACATTTACCTTTGCAGTAATATGACAAGTTCAAAGGTGATGTATGGGGGCAAGCTTTTCTACCCCACCCCTACCCACAGAGTGGTGAGTGCCTGGAATATGCTGCCAGGGGTGGTAATGAAGGCAAATATGATAGAGGGGTTTAAGAGTCTCTTAGAGAGGCACATGAATATACAGAGAATGGAGAGTTACAAACATTGTGTAGGCAGAAGGATTAGTTTAGTTAGACATTTAATTACTAGTTTGATACAATATTGTGGGCTGAAGGGCTTGTACCATGTTCGTTGTTGACAGACAAACGAATCCAATTCCTCAGACACTGACCTCATTTCACATGATTGCTACTTACCAAGGTAGCCATAATGAAAGTGAGCAACAAGTTGCATACACAATTGTGTATAAAAGAATATATAGACTCATGTTACTGTTGTTTATATGGATCCAAGGCAAAGTTTAAGTCAGTTAGCTCAAGTATCAATGTGTAACTACAGCAGTAACAAGAATGACTGCTTGGGGTGGAAGGCAGACAATACAATGAAAACACAAGGAACTGTCTTTGTAACAATCTTGATGGGAAATTCCATTTAGGGAATAATTAGATGCATTTTCATGAATTATAATTCCATTGTTAAATATTTACAAACTAAATTTATGCCCAATAAAACTTTTACTTACCGATTCCAATAAGAATCAGATGAATGTGGTCCCAACTAAAGTTTATGACCAGATGATACAAGTTGCAATTCATGAGAGTAATGTTTAAAATAACACACAACCACTCCTGGAATCGTTTCACTTTGATAAAGGGGAAAAAAATGGAAATTTAATTAGCAAAGTATTACTTATTAGAAAATCCTTCTTTATTATGAATCACATCTTAAGATCATGCCTCACTGTAAATTAAAAATTACACAAGTTAGAACTGCACCCACCCTTCTACATTTAATATTTACCACCTACTAGGGTCAACCCCCCCCCCCCCCTCAATTCCAGTTTGGGAAACTTGTCAACTGCCTCAGGGGGACTGTAGATAATAAAGGAAAATACTTAACATTTTACACATAGGATTTGAGATCAAGTCTTCCCAAAAATAACATTTCATTGGTCTAAGCTCTAAATCATGGAAAGAATTATATCTCAAATGTGGTTGATACAGAATCAGACCACACTGTCCAATATGAAGTCCAACAACTCTCACTAGGCTCCAGTAAATTTCAGGAAAGCCACAAAGAAACTCAAGACCACAGTCATGTGTTAGTGGCTTTCATGGATTTGCATCATCTTTACGTGCTCTTGACCGATTACTACATTGAGCAATGTTCACAGCACTAAGACTCACAAATAATCTGCACAGACTTTATTTGGACAAAACTTTATACTAGCCACAAATATAAGTATGGAATCTTTGGACATCGCTGCATGCATGTTCAGTTCTAATTCCTGTTATATTTAAAATGCTGTTACCAAAGAACTTTTACAACTTGAATTACTACCCCATCTACCTGTAATGCCACTTGCAATGAACTATGCACTTGTAGTCCTAGGTCCCCCTGTTCCATTACACTCCCTAGTGCCCTACCATTCATAGTAAAAGTCCTATGCTGGTTTGACTTTAAAATGCATCACCTCACACATCTGCATTGAAATCCATTTGCCACTACTCAGGCCACTTCCTAACTGATCAAGATCCCCTGTAATCTACAATAACATTCTTCACTATCAAAAATAGCTCCTAATTTCACGTTGTCTGCAAATTTACAGACCAAGTCTTGTGTATTCGCATCTAAATCATTTATATAAATAACAAATAATAAGGGTCCCAACACCGACCTCTGTGGCACACCACTTGCCACCAGCCTCCATTCTGAAAAACAACCTTCAACCACCTCCTAAACGCACTGTATTCTTCCTTTTTCTTTACCAGAGGTTCAATATCCCTCAACAGCCAAGGTTCCCTAAACTTGCCAGGTTTACCATTCCCCCCCCCCCCCCAAACAGGAACATGTTGCTCCTGGCCCCTTGATATCACAATCTGAAAAGCTTCCCACTTGCTATTCATTCCTTTCCCTTCTAACAGGCTCTCTCAATCAACCTCTGCTTGAATCTCAATCACTCAGTGATTCTGTTTGCCTTACATCTCAAAACAAGCAACTCAATTTGATTACTGTCTTATTAGACAAATTGAAATATTAAATTGGCCATTGAAAAGTCTGTTCTTTAAATTTTTTTTAAACAAGATTAAGGTAGAAGCAGCAAAATAGAGACGATTATGGGAAAGATTCAGAGTTTATGTCCAAATGGCTGATGACAGTGTGACAAATTAATCTAATAGTCAGAAACTAAAAAATCTTCACGATTTATAGGAGAGGACTATTAAATGTTTAAAATTCAAAATACCTTTTAGGTGCACATAAAATGATTTCAGATACTAATGAAATGCAAGGAAGATCTTATCTGTAATCTAGCAAGAAATTCTAAAACCTACATTGTTAACCTAAACTGATTACCATTTTCATTGCTATGTAAATTGACTGCATCAATCTTATTAAAACATACTGTTTAAAAAAGTGTTCTGAAGTCATCTCAGGTGTTAAAGCAAACTCTTGCTTTGTGCAAGCTGCTCAAAGCTTGTTTTCAAAATTCATATTCATTCAGCTCAAAGCTTTGTCACATTTCCTTGAACAATTAAACAGCCACAACTCATGCAGAAAATAATTACATATTAACAAAATTCATTGGAATTAATTTTGCTCATCATTAGCAAACAGTTTAAATTCAAAATCAGCAATGGACACTCTGCATCATTTATTGGTCAGGATACACTTAAAATGGACTCATTTCACATATCACTTTAGCTCTGCTGAAAAACAATCCCCATCTCTATTCTGAAGTTGGGCAATAAGCACATACCTACTTTAACAATTTCATAATCAAAGACTGTGGTAATCAACCTCAGAATCTAAGAGGTTACATTGATTTAAAGACTGAGAACAAATTAAAACTGCTTCCAACTAAAATTAACAGTAGGAGCAGGAACTCAGATGGGTTAAAAATGGTAATTAATTTTATCAGCAAGAATGTTAAAATTAGATTAGGCTAAAGTTAAATAATGGCACAGACAGTAGATTAATGAAAGGCCTGACTATTGGTCATTTCCTCACCCACCCCCACAATCATGAAAATTAATTTAGTCATAACTGATAAAGCTAACCTCACTTCATTAGCTTTACAACTACAATCATTATTTCATGATGTACAAGCACAAGAAAAACAGAAAATGGAACAATTCCCAAAACAGAAGTAAAATCCCAGATTAAAATCATTTACTTTAATGACCTTATGTTTATTGAACCCAATAGACTCAAAACACAAATAAAAATCTGGCTCATCTGCAATAAATACAATGTGACATATTCTGCCACCATAAGCTAAAAATTCCTACCCCTCAATGTGCAGTGTTCCCAAATCTAGCCTTCTTGTCTTCCCTTGTAAGGGCTAATTCCTTGCCTGCTTTGAGGGAGGCTTCAAGAAATCTCCTAATTGATATACTGGTACTCTGCAGTCACTGATTAGTTACAGCATTCTTAATCCTCCAGTCCAAACACACCAAGTACACCTACCTACTGAAAAGAGACCTTATCTTGAGTTGCTCAGAGCTGTGCCAGGACCTTACACAAATCCCTGTACACTGCTGGTACCCCCAACATAAATCACCTGAAGGCTTGGTGTGGAGAGGCTGCCTGTGAGGGATAGGGCAAATGGTATGGTGCTCAGGTCTGTGCCATTGTTTGGGACTGCTTGCTTATGCATATAAAGTATGCCCATATGCTATGGTCTGTTTCATCTCCTGTTGGATATGATGGATGCTGCTTTCTCACTTTCTCTTTCCTTGCACAGTGCTCGTAGTCCAGAGATTTCTCTATAGCAAGAAGTTCAGCAATAGTGACTCTGTAGGATCCAAGACATATGTTGATACAGTAGAAATTGCCAGTCCCTAGTAATTACCTACACTGCTGATACTAAACAAGGTGCAATTCCAAGCCCTACATCTCAGTGCCAAGGGCCACACTGCTTGCCCAACACCTGCCCTCAGATAGCCTCTCCACACCAGACTGAGTGATTCATGCCAGATTGCCCGCACATCAGTGATCCCAGTAACTATGCTGTACACAACATTCACAGCTTCCTGTTGTAGAGAAAACTGCATTGTGTGCTTGAGGAACACCACCTTTTTATTCATAAACATTCCTTTGTCAGTCATTTGATAACCTAATCCTTCATCCACAGTATCATTCCCATTCCGATGGGAACATGAGGAAGAGTTCCCCACTTATGCAGCCTTCCTGACTCATTGTGTTCAGCAATCTGCTGTTCCAATTTGCAACTCATCCAGGATCATTATTTGCTTCTTAATTCTCACATTACTATCCCTTGGGGATTTACATCATCAGCTCTTTGTTAATTTACACTGCCTCCCACCCTATTCCCCTCCCTTTTTCTCCATTTCAGATATGTTCAACTAATTTTTTTCAGTTTTTAAAAAGGTCATTACTCTCCATTACTTCTACTTAACTTATTCACTACACCGAGTATGATGTTTACTTTCCCCACTGGAAGAGTTTCTTTCTACCTCCAACATCTGTCCCCGTCAAAGGAGAATCCCTTTTATCATCAAACTCTCCACACCACCACCCCATCCCCACAACTTCCCTTACCGTAAGGGAGGGTTTCCTCCTCACTTGACCACCCCACATTCCCTATTCCCCTTACTGGAGTCCCTCCTCCCCCAGCATTGCTTCCGCCTCTCTAGTTTGGAGGCGATCCTCCACTGTATAATGATCTCCTTCTCTGACCGACCACCCACCTACCTTACTGCCTGGGAACCCCCCATCGTCTCCCTAGTCACGTGGGGCGCCCCCCCGTCAACCCCCACTTTTCGGCAGCTCTCCGCCCTGGCCGGTATCTCCTCGGATCAGACGGCCTCCGCCACCCCCACCAATTCCCAGCCACGTCCAGCTCCCTGCCATCACGGGCCCAGCGGCGAGTCAACGCCCGTAGGCCGCCCGGCCTGGGCTGGGGCTCCGAGCCGGGGAGCCGCCGCCGCCGCCGTATCTCCTGTCGCTCACTCACTGGGAGAGTACAACTGCGCTAGTTCTTTAGCTCCGGGATGCTGAGGGCCCCAGCGGGGCACGGCGACCTCGCCGTCCTCCTGCCGACCGCCTTCGAGAGGGGCGACAGCCGGATGCTCGGTCGCCATGGACGCCCCAGCATTCGGAGAGCAGCTGAGCCCCACACTCGCCATCTTCAACCTCCGCCACTAGCCGAATACGCCGGACTAGCCAATCAGCAACGTCGCTTCAGCCCACAATGCTATTGTCGAATGAGAGACCGACGCAGGATCTTGTAGCCAATCAGCATGTTCTGCACCTGAGGTAGCGCCGGGGCAGCCAATGAACATCTCCCTATTCCGCAATCTTTATGACCAATCAGAGTCGACAGGTTAGCTGAACTGACGGGCGGTGCCGTCAGCGCTTTGGCCAATGAGAGCTTGGTACCAGCTGTCTGGATGGTAAGTAGTCGAGAGCCATTCGGTCATAAAATAATCCTACATTTACATAGGAATAGGAACAGCCATTCGGCTCGGCCAATCCATGCTGAAGTATATGCTGCATTCCAGCTGCTCCAGTCTCCACACTTAAATCTCAGCCTCCCTATAAGTCTATCTATACTTTTCAAATGAGCCACTCCCTATGATAGTGAGTCCCATGATCTAACCACACTTGAGATAGAGGAGTTAGTTCTGATTTCCCAATGGATTTCTTGGTGACTATCAACGATGACACTATTTCCCTCTGCTCAAATCGCCATCCACACATGATTGTGTGGCTAAGCACAGCTCCAATGTCATCTTCAAACTCGCCAATGACATCGCTGTTGTTGGATGAAACACAGGAAGCGATGAGTCAGCGTACCAGAGTGAGGTAGGACACTTGGTTGAGTGGTGCGACAACAACACCCTCTTGCTCAACATTGGCAGTGCTGATTGTTGACTTCAGGAAGGGGACGGAAGGTGAACATGCATCAGTCTACTTTGGGGGAATCGGTGGTGGAGAGAGTCAGCAGCTTTAAATTCCTAGGCGTTAACATATCGGATAACGTGCCCTGGGCCCAGCACATAGATGCAATCATAAGGAAAGCGTGCAATTGTCTTTACTTTCTTAGGATGTTAAGGAGGTTCGGCCTGTCACTGAACACTATAACAACCTTATAAAGATGTACTGTTGAAAGTATACTGACTAGTTGCAATATGGTCTGGTATGGCAGTTCAAATGTGCAGGAACACAAGAAGCTGCAGAGAGTCATGGACTCAGTCCAAAATATCACAGGCACATCCCTCCTCACCATCGGTAGGATCTACAGGAGGTGCTACCTCAAGAAGGCAACATCCATCATCAAAGATCCCTACCATCTGGACCATACCATCTTTTCGCAGCTACCATTGGGCAGGAGGTACAAAAGCCTGAAGTCCCACACTACCAGGCTCAAGAACAGCTACTTTCCTTCAACCATTCAGTTCTTGAACCAACTGGTAAAACCTTAATCACCACTACAGTTTAGCAACACCATGACCACTCTGATCACTTTGCACTAAAACAATCGCTTTGGTTTTTTTTGTTCTAGTTGTGTTTTTTCTTGTAAAAATTGTGTATAGTTTATTTAATTTATGTTTTTCTTGTGAATGCTGTTTATATGATGTTATGTGCCTGTGATGCTGCTGCAATTAAGCTTTTCATTGCACCTGTGGAAACATGTACTTGTGCATATAACAATAAACTCAACTTTGACTTTAACTTTGAAATGGAAACAGTTTATCTGTGTTCACTATTGTAATTCTACATAATATTAAAGACCATTATTAAGTGACTCCTATGCCTTTTCACAGAATTATAGATTCATGGAGTGGTTACATTATGTAAGAGTAAATCATGAGTCCCATTCCCCAGACTTCATCCCAGGACCCTACAAATTCCTTCATTACAAATATTTATCTAACTCATTTTTGAATGCTACTAATGAATCAGCCTTAACTACTATCCAATTAACTCCTATTTCCCACATCTCATAAAATGATTGCTTGTAAAATCACAGAGGTTTACAGCATAAATGGGGGACATTCAGCTCATCTTGTCTCTGTTAACCAAAATTCAAACAATTTAGGTTATTCCTCTTTCCCCTTTCCCTGCTCTTAGACCTTGTTTTGGTTATAGCTGTTCAACTATGCTTCCAGAAAACAATGAAAGCTTTTTAATATCCTTCCAGGCACAGGGTACAAATCCCTGCAACTCTTTAGGTTATTTTCTCAACACTGCTCCATTCTTCTACA
Organism: Rhina ancylostomus; assembly: GCA_030265395.1. NCBI lineage: Eukaryota > Metazoa > Chordata > Chondrichthyes > Rhinopristiformes > Rhinidae > Rhina > Rhina ancylostomus. The sequence goes on along the minus strand of JARFYF010000036.1, from coordinate 16,952,397 downwards.
ATTGACTTAAATATATTGTACCTTTCTTAGTTACTAAGCACCTTATTCTTGGCATCCAGAATATGCGACTTTAAAATGTGAATTCAGTTATACCAGCATGTCCTGGTATAATTATCATCCGTGTTCACATTATGATTAAAAACATAAGATATGAATTAGGTATGGGGCATTCAGTTTCTTGTACCTGCTCTGCCACTCAGAAAGATAATGCCTGATATTTTAAATCAGCACCAGTTGCCTGTTCCCATATCCCTTGATTCCAAAATATTACAGATCCAATAATAACAATTTCTAACTTAAATTTGTCTTAATGCTTCCCATTTTCTTGCTTTTGTGCATACTCTATTTCCCATCACAACTTTCACTTAAGCTCTTTGGGACACTGAAATATTCTTTTTCTCTGCTGGACCTTTTAAAGTGAGGAAGTCATCACCTCTGACTCTCTCTCAGTCTTCCTTGCTGCACCTAACTACAGTGTATTGAGTCAACAGCTGTACATTCAAACATGAGGAACATCATGTGTGGGATCTTTAGACTCCAAACCTCCTCTAGATAGAGTACACTCCTTTCCCAAGGCTGAATTCAATTCATTTGGCCACTCTGTGTGCAGTAGAAGTCTAATAGATGCTGCACGTTTTTCCAAGATCTGTGAACTCTCTTCCACTCAGGCAGCACCCTTGATGACTTAAATGACCTCACCACAATGCCCTGCATTGAGCTTCTCACCTGCCACCTTCACTTGCTTTGCCAAACAGGTTACCACTTTTCCATTCTCCATTATCATCATGTCAGAACTTCAACTGGTGAGTCTGTTATGGCCTGATCTGTAAGGTCCAGACCACTTGGCACCACTTACCCCATCTGACCAGTGGTTTCCTTGGTGAAGTCAGTGCACTCCATACCTTTAATGGCTCTGGAATTTCATCATTGCCCATAGATGCAATTTTTTGCAGGGCAGAGTGCCTCAACTCAAATTACTCAATCCAATTGTTACCCATGACTGCAGGGACATAGCTCTGCCCCATCACCATAGGTGACTGGTTCCATATTTTTTAACTGACAACCCAATAGTCTATCTTCCCCCATTACCTGGAGATATTCCTAACACCTCAATGAAAAGTGTTGAAACTTTGATACTGCTTCAAGCCAATATTCACAAGGCACATGACCACTGAGAAGGGATCATTTTGTTGACATCTCCCTCTGCAGGTGTACATTGAGTTCCATTTAAGATATTCAACTCCACCTCTTAGCTCTCCAGTTCCAGCTTACACCTTTGACCTGTCTCGTGGCAAGTAAAACACTGGGCTGTTCTGCACTGGTACTCTGAGGCAATATGATTTCCTTAACAGCATGCTGCTTTTCCTATTTAAATGAATTGTACTCTTCCTGCATCTGGTACTCATGTGACCTACTACTTTCTCTCTTAAGACACGTAGCATTCAGGTGTCTCGGTTGTGAAGAAGACCACACTGCCATTATTATCTCCCTGGGTTTTATTTCTGCCTGCTTCTTGAGGTTGTGTTCTAAGCAAAATTCTTCCACAGTCTTCAAGTTCTTTCCTTATTTTATCTGAGGGGATTAAGGGTCTAAAGGGTCAAAGAACTTAAGTTAATTCTCTAAATCTTGACCCTTTCTCTAAATCCAAATAAGTCCAAAAATTGCATTTTGTATCCATTGTTTTTAACCTAATGACATAATTGTCCACCATTCCTCGTGGTCCTTGGTTATACATAACAAATGTGTGTCTTGCAAAAATCTATGAAGGGACTGGATTAAAAAAGACCCTTCAGGGGTCTTATGATGTCCTTGTTAGAGACTTTGTTTGCATTTCATGAAACCAATAAACTCAGTAGTGCTTTATGTCTTTCAGTCTATTATTAAATGGAGCATTGCATTCATCTTTATACAGATGATTGCATGGCTCTGTCCCCTGTCCTCAGAGTTCAACAATATTATTTGCTCATAGAAAAGTCTTAATTCATTCCATATGCAGAACAAATAGCTGCAACTCCTCACACTTTCAGCTCACTGACAAATTTGCCATGTCCACCTCCTGGCATCATTACCACTCCATCCACAGAACTCTATTCTCTTTTCCCATGCATTGGTTACTTCTACAGCAGTAAGATCCTAAACTCAGTGCCATTGTTGCATCCACAGATTCTTCTCTAAATCCTGTTTAGTAAGACAGTAACTAAAATAATGTTTCTAACCAAATATTCTTTATTGATAGTCAAGAATACTCACATAACACCTGAAGTGGATACAACAATTTATCAGAACTCGTACTATATGGTACACACAATTTAAGATATACCTAATATACCACATCTGCTACTAGAATCTTCTCACAATAGGAGAATGGGATCTACTGAAAAGTTTAAAGACGTTTCAGAAAGGATAACTAACACTGGTCTTGCACCAGTATTCACAAGGAGGAGCATCAATGACTAAATTAAATGGAGCATTATCAGCCTTTTATCACATGTTATGATTAGGGGAATTGATATAAATTAGAATTTTGTATGCTTGTTATTTTTCCACTCACCAAATGCAGTTGATTATGAGTCTACTGTAGCTACTACAGGAATAGTGCAGAACAATATTATAGGAATCTGTTTGGTAGTGACAATTCTGGACACATACAAAAATGCCTGAGGCT
>JARFYF010000036.1:16758182-16768656 GCA_030265395.1 Rhina ancylostomus | reverse complement strand
GGGAAGTGGGCCAAGGAGTGGCAAATAGATTTCAATACAGATAAGTGTGAGGTGATGCATTTTGGAAAGTCAAACCAATGTAGGACTTGTACTAAGAACGGTTGGGCACGAGGGAGCGTAATGGAACAAAGGGACCGAGGAGTAAAAGTCCATAGCCCATTGAAAGCGGCATCACAGGTAGACAGGGTGGTGAAAAAGGCACTTAGCATGCTGGCCTTCAGTCAGGGCACTGAATATAGGAGTTGAGACATTATGTTGCAGTTGTATAAGTCGTTGGTGAGGTCGCACTTGGGATATTGTGTACTGTTGGTCACCCTGTTAAACTGGAAAGAGTGCAGAAAAGATTTACGAGGATGTTGCCAGGTCTAGAGGGCTGACTTATAGGGAGAGGTTGGTCAGGCTCAGTCTTTATTCCCTAGACTGTAGGAGAATGATGGGTCATATTATAGAGATGTATAAAATCATGAGGGGCATAGATAAAGTACATGGTAGCATCTTTTCCCCAGGGTTGGGGAGTCCAAAGCTAGGGGGCATAGGTATAGGGTGAGAGAGGAAAGATTTTAAAGGGGCTTGAGGGGCAACTTTTTCACGCAGAGGGTGGTCAGTATGTGGAATGAGCTGCCAGAGGAAGTGGTTGAGGCAGGTTCAATAGTATCATTTAAGAAGGACTTGGATAGGTACGTGCAGGAGCAGGGCTTAGAGACATATGGGCTGAGGGCAGGAAATTGGGACTAGATAGGTGGGCACCATGGTCGACATGGACTGGTTGGGCCAAAGGGGCTGTGGCCATGCTGTATTGCTCTATAACTCTATGACTCTGCAACCTTATCAACATTCTGTACAACTGTAATATGATGTCCCAACTCTTGTGCTCAATGCCTCAGCGATGAAGGCAAGCATGCCATATACCTTCTTCACCACCCTGTCTATCGATGTTGCCACATTCAGGGAACAATGTACTTGTATCACTAGGTCTCTTTTCAACAATGCTCCCCAGGGCCTTGCCATTCACAGTGTATGTCCTGCCTATCATTAACTTCCCAAAATGCACCACGTTACACTTGTCTGAGTTAAACGTAATCTACCATTCCTTTGCCCGCCTTCCTAGTTGATAAATTTCCTGTTGTAACCTGAGACAACCTTATTCACTCTCCATTGTACCACCAATTTTGGCATCATCTGCAAACTTGCTAATCATGCCACCTGCATTTTCATCCAATATATGTGAAAAACAACAAAGTATCCAGCATGGATCTCTGCAGCACACCACTGGGCACAGTCTTCCACCCTGAACAAAACCCTCCACTCCTACCATCAAGTACTTGTAGACAATATTTACCTTCCTGCCTTCGTCAGTCCTCTTGGTCACCTCTTCAAAAAAATTCAAGCAAATTCATGAGACATGATTTCCCATGCGTAAAGCCACGCTGACAATCCCTAAGCAGTTCTGCATAGGTCATAACTCTGTGGCAAGATGTGGCTGAATCATCACATATTGCTCTTGAAATATATAAAATGGCATGGCTCCATTAGGACCAGCTTAAGTTACAATGTTTGTCCTTTCCTTTTGTCATTCCCGGCTGCCAATTTTAGTTAATAATTGCTCTACTCTCATTATACCTCCTCTTGATACATCTTTTGTTTCTTTACTTGTTTTCTTAACTCCGCCTTTTGCCTTACACTATCACTTACAGTCTGAATAATGATTACAGTTCCTCTTTTTTCACCCAGAAGATGGCAGGGATCGGTAGGGTAAGGGTCTGTGCCTCTGCAACTCTTAAAGTAGCGACAAAAGTTGCAGAGGGACAATACCTTACCATACGTAGCCAGTACTTAGATGTGTACTTGCTGAAATGTGATGTGCAGGACTATTGATGCAGTACGGGAAGGTGGAATTAGGCTGGGTATCATAGACACAATGGACTGAATGGTCTGCATCTGTGACATAGAGTTTTTGTGACTCTATGATCTCTTCTGTCACTTGAGGGGCATAGACAGGGTCAATGCACACAGTCTTTTTCCCGGTGTTGGAGAATCAAGAACCAGAGTTCATAGATTTAAAGTGAGAGGGGAGCGATTTAATAGGAATCTGAATGGCAACTTTTTCACCCAGAGAGTACATGGTCAATATATGGAATGGGGCACCAGAGGAAGTGGTTGAGGCAGGTACATTAACAACACTTATAAGGCACTTGGAAAGATAATTGATAGGAAAGGTTTTCGAGGGATATGGGCCAAATGAAGGCAAATGGGACTGGCTTTGATGGGAATCTTAGTTGGCATGGATCAGTGGGGGCGAAGAGCTTGTACCTGCGCTGTATGACTCTCTGACTAAAGCTTTCCCAGCTAACTTCCATCATCGACCTTTCCTGTGGGTCTCTCCTTCCTCCCCATGTTCTCTGCATCTTAGAACCTGTGTTATCATTAACTTTTCCCAGTACTGCTGAAAGATCAGCAAAGTGCAGCCTAAAACATTAACTCTGTCTCTCCTTACCTCCACAGTGGTTGCTTGATCTGCTGAGTACTTCAAGAAATATTTATTTCTATTTCAGGTATTCTGCAGTTTAAATACTTCACTTTCACATTCTTTGTTTCACAATAATGTAGGCCAAGATAAACAACAATTTGTTGCACACTGAGGACAGAGAGAAAAGTTCTGTGAGGGAGAGAACAGATTATCGAAAAAGGGAGAAACTGAAGATCAAATGAGAAAAATTTAATTGAAGTAAGAGGAAATTTGATCCAGTTGCAAACAGGAAATTTAGAAAGAGTTATTGAGATGGAGGGAAGAAATGAGAGAGAGAGAGAGAGAGAGTGAGAGAGAAATTCAGATAAAACAAGGTGAGTGTGATCTAGAGAGGGAGAGGGAGAAACAAAAACAGTTTAGACAGTGAGATGACAAAGTGAAATTGAACATACATTTTTGTGGCTACATAGAAACAGGAACCTTATGCAAACAAACTGACTTGAAGTAAAAACATAACGGATCTGGGGTCATCACTAGATGCTGAGAATGGTTAGACTCATCCTGCAAACTTAAGTAAACCAGTCACTTTACCACACTGGTTCTGCTTACTCGGCATCTTGCAGCTCTAACTTTTTCCAGCTAAAAGATGGCAATGAGTGGATTGCAGCTGTAGGCAATAAACCCATTAATTGCTTTACAATTAACCCAGAAATGTGTTAGAATATAATTGGCGAAATCCGATTCACAATGGCATCCTCAAGGGATTGGGATAACTACCTCAGTCACTGAGCTAGTAAGTCCAACCTTTCAACTTAGAAGCCAATGAGAACCATTTGTCTGTCTTTTTGGTGGTAAAACAAAGTATTAGCTTGCAAGTTACAGTTGTGGTCAACCATATTTAAATTGAATTTAAAATAACCCACTTTTTTTCTTGTTCATGTCCCATTCTTGTGTTCAAGTTTATATACCATGGTCTTACCAATCCCTTTCTCAATAAGTTCCCCCAACCCATTGCAGAGAATTGTGTGTTGTGTTGTACACCCCTGATCCCTTTAACCCATTTGTGATTCTACCTTTAGCTCAATCTCTGGAATTTCCTCACTGGGCTTCCCCTGCCCCATATCTCACATTTTTTTTCTAACCAAGCTTTCAGTTGCCTCACTCAATGTCTCCTTATATGGCTTCATGTCCAATTGGGTCCACTGGCGACACTACTGTAAAAAATATATAATGAAAGTTATTGTTTTCACTCTTTCATTGATGTTTTCCTCATTAAATGAAATATTTCTAAGATTTTCTCTCTTGCCTACAGAATTTGATTTCTAAAGATATGTTTTTTTGCTTAATATTATATTTAAGTTAGATATTTAATATTAAAAGTCTTTTATTTACATTTTCACATATCTGTATTGCATTTTCCCTGGTATAACACTAGCTAAATTGTTTACTCTAAGTCTTCTTTTGCAAATAGCTTTTGTCGTGGCACAGTTGCTGTCAGTAGTTGTTTCATGAGCTGCAACCAGTGTTCATTACAGCAAATCTTTTGAGGACTCCAGTTGGCAATAGTGGAATGGAGAAAGACAGGAATTTATGAGGAGAAACAAAGAAAAATGTAAGTAGATGTAAGATAGATAAAATATTTATTAGTCACATGTACATCGGAACACACAGTGAAATGTGTCTTTTTGCGTTACTGAGAGTGTCCTGGGGGCAGCCCACAAGTGTCGCCACGCTTCCGGCACCAACATAACACGCTCACAACTTCCTAACCCATACGTCTTTGGAATGCGGAGGAAACTGGAGCACCCGGAGGAAACCCACGCAGTCACAGGGACAACATACAAACTCCTTACAGACAGCAGCGGAATTGAACCTGTGTCGCTGGCACTGTAATAGCGTTACACTAACTGCTACACTACCATGACACCAAGTGCATTCCAGCCATGGTGTTCCCAATCATATCTGATCCAGGGGCAGAGACTTCTGATGCAGCATACATATGTGGGTTGTCTGAAGAGAATGGCCTTTGTTGCCTGTACTTCACAAGAGAGGTTATGATTGGAGTCCTTGACTTAGAAATTCTAAAGTGCGAAAACAGCCTGTATTTTGGACGCAATATAATTTCTTGCAGGGACATGGAAGGCATTGCAAATTATGAATTTACAGCAATTACACATAGTAATTATGCACAATATCATGAGAAGCCTGAATTTGCAAGTCTGAAATTTCACCAAACCAGGGCTCTTAAAGGAACTCTGCTTCATTTTGTGAGTCTCAAGACGTATGGTCAAATAGAGTGGCAGGGTCAGAGATGTCAACTGGACCATACATCTCAGCAGGTTATCAGGCAATTTGGTGTCAGAGGAAGATACTGAGGGGAATTGTTAGAATGGCTGGAGTTCCTCAAAAAAGGAAAGGCCCTTTTAAATGGTACATCCAAACACATCTCACCCAATAGAGAAGATTCCATGGTTTTTCAGTGATGACTTTCAAGCATAGGCTTGAAAAAAGATCGTCTTTTTAATCCAGGAGAAAGGAAAACTTCTTCCCATTAAGATCACTTTCCCTTCAAGAGATCCACACGGTTTCTTCTGTGTATAAACACAATTCATTGTTGTAGCAGTGAGACAGAACATGCAAAATACTCTAATGAACATCACTGCTCTGTGCTGAGGCTTGACACATACTTGTTGGATTGCAATTCAGTTCATGGAAGTGCCACCTGCATTTCATGGTTTTCAACTTTAAATGAATCATGCAGCACATAAATATGTTGCACATTAATGAATATCCTAGGTCACTGTATCCAGATCAGGTCCTCCTCAGCTGCATGATGGAGCACAGTAATCCCAGTTATTGTTCTACCAGGAACTCACCATCAACCTTTGACTCTTGTTGAAATAATTTAACTGGATGTCTGAAAAGTTTTTAGAGAGCTTTTTTCTGAAAAATTGCTGAAAACAGGCAATTTATTGACTCATATAAAAAATCCCAATTTATAATTTAAATCTGAGATATCTTAATTCAGAAATGTGAGATGGATTGTGATTCAATCCAATGCTGCTGTCTACAGGTCATTTATCTCACAGACTTGCTGGATATCAAACACAAGCAGAAACTTTGTCCCAGGTTTCCCCTCCTCACCTAGGAAGCACCGAAGCCAATAGTTCCAGCTCCACTAGAGACTTGTTGGCTGGGTTAACCCTGGGTAGGAGCAAGGTTGAAGCTTCATTGCTTTGTACTTCAAACAACAGAAGTGTCATTGCCATCAAGCAGTCCACAGCACCGGAGACCCATCCTCCTAACCAAATGCTGGGAAGCAAATGTCTGCACTTTCATTGCAACTTTCTGTGTAGGTAGTCTGGCTGATGTTTGCCATTGAATTGCAGACTCAAAGGAACTCTACATGGTACAGGTGTGTCAAAAGTGCAATTGTTTTAAATTATTGTGTTGCAGATGGTCAGGATTGTGTGTGATCAAAGTTTCCGTCGCTACATTAATAGTCTTGGCTGTGTTGTCGAGGGAAGTCTCGTAAAGAAAGCTGAGTTGTTTTTCTCTAAAGAGGCAATGAAAATGTGAAATAGAATCACAGGCCCCCTCATGCTTTGGAGTGCAGATACAGAGGACTGAGAGGACTGATGACAGGCCACTATGTTGCTTACTCAGCTTGGAACAGGACCTTTACTGAGTTAAGCAGAGGAAAGCAATTGGCCATTTGACTTCATTGGAAAGGATCTGTAATCAATTCTTATTAAATCATTGACAGGCAGAACAGGTTATTTACTCAGTAGGATGTTTTAAAGTGCAATGTTCAAACTTTGTACTCTGGTGGTCAGTAATTTATGTTACACAGTGCACTTTTATAACAATTGATTTAAATTGTTGGAAAGTGGTTCTGTGTTTATGATCTATGCTGGAAGTGGGCAAGGCAATTCACTGGGAGTGCAAAGTTAAGAAATAATCCTTCCAGCTTGATTGGAGAATTCAGAATTTATGTAATTAATTTCCAGATAAAGTGTCTGACCTAATACTCGAAGGAATTACGCACAACCATTATAAAAGAAAGAAAATTGCATCTGTACTAAAATCCAATCACTGCACTACAATTTATTTTAATCATTGACCAACTTAGAGCAGGCAAACTGAAGAAGGCATGATGTGCTGACAAGGAGCAGTGAAGTAGAAAGAAAGTATGAAGGACAATAGTAGTTTAAAGTGTCTCTGCCAATATAAAGTGATTTACAGTTTTCATTTGCTAAGTTTGTAGTTGATTCCTCTAATACCAAACCAGCAGCTGGATGTTTTAAAATGAGCAGAGTTCAAAAGTTAAGTAACTTGTTTAAAATGGCTGATGACACTACTTCGTTCATTGGTCAGCCAGTGATTTCCTGTAGAGTTTATACTCTTAATATGGGATCCACAAAACCTGTCAGAACTCCGTCGTGATAGGGTCACCTGTAAGGGCTATCACAATTCAGCTGCAGTTCTTCCCAGGAGCACTCGACTTGATACTACAGCTGATCTTTCTACTATCTTTGCTGTTCAAGACTACCTGGATACAATATATTGCTAAGTAAACCCCAGTACTTATGATAATCTGTTACTGGTGATCTACAGTAGTCGATGAGAACATGTGGCAGAAAGATCCAGTGGATAACTAAGATATAGGGCTGAAGCTTGCTGGGACTGTGGACAGTTCAACACAAACTGCTGACAATTCTCCTCATAAATCGCAGACTGGCTGCATTGTGCAGGCGCAGCCTGCTTCCATTAATTGTATCCCAATCACTGCTTGCACAGTGACACACAACTGACATCACCTGCATGATTTTTTACTTCAGGCACAGGTCTTACCTGAAGAGTTATGGTCTACTGCAATGTTATTTCATAGCACCATTCCCGCCGGGGCTGGTGCTGGGCAAACCAATAGTGGAGAATCTTTCAGGATGAATCATTCTTCCTTAAAGTGGGTTCCTGTTTCTTTTACGAACCTCAGCAACTGACCACACACCTATAACCCCACAATGTGGCTGCACTCCACAGCTTCTCTCCACTTCTGGCACTAGCTGCCTCTACCACATCCATCATCTCGGCCCCCTCTTGTTGCTGCCTTTCCTTGTTATACTTAACATTCTCTCTGAACCCCCTGATCACCTCCCTGCCCCATCCCATCTTCAGTCCCCAAACCCTCCAAGCCCATCTCCAATCCCCTCCCCAGTGCCCCCACCAGTCTTCCCATCATCACCCTCATCCAATCATTTCTCCCTTCCTCCCATTCCATTCCTAATTATCTCCCCATCACTTCCCCCCAATCTCTCCCCTCAGCGTAGCAACAGATCACAGAGGAAGGCCTAACACACAAAGACTGTGTGAATGCGCATGTGAAGTCTGGCAATGGCAGTTCCACTTTGTCATGTTAAAGAATATTATACTCTGCAGCTCTTTGCAAGCTGAGCTCATGAAATTACACACTGATAAATTTATAGTTCTTTAAATTCAAAGTTTTCTGATTTTCATCCTGATGTCCCTGTATGTGCAACATATTAAAGCAAAAGGACATTTGTGTACAGTGATGTCAATTGACATGCAACACCCATAATGTTCAGTGATCTAAACCTCTCAAGGAGAATTTGGCTTTTGTAGCAACTGTGAAGTCTTCTTCTCTGTGACTTAAAGGGAGCCTCATGGAGTAGTCTCCAGTTAGACAGGAAACACAAGAAACTGCATATGCTGGAACCTGGAGCACAATAAAACTGCTGGAGGAACTCAGCAGGTCAGGCAGCATCTGTGGAGAGACATGGATAGTCGATGTTTTGGGTCGAGACTTTCATCTGGTCTGAAAGGTAGAGGGGGAGATAGCAATATGAAGGGTTGAGGGCAAGGGGTGGAGCAAGATCTGGCAAGTGATAAGTGGATCCAGGTGAGGAGAGGTGATGGGCGGTTGGACAGAGGCTGGGAGGTGATGGGTGCAGGCAACAAAGGGCTGCAGATGAGCTGCTGAGTTTCTCCAGCTGTTTGTTTCGTGCTCCCATCTCAGTTAAATCTCTTTTGTTATTTGCTCATGTGACATCCCTGCATTCTCCTTGCCAATGCCACAGCTCATTCCAAGCTTGCAATACTTACCCATCATTCTGCATTGCCCAATTACAGACCCCAGTAATCATTCATATCCCTGATTACTGAACCCATACCTCAACACCCAAACTTCAGCCCCTCCATCTATAATGCCGATCACACACAGTCCTCAGCACTCCCACACCAATACCTGATTGCACCCCACAGTTTGACTGTGTCCATCTTTGACTGGAACACTATTCCCAAGCAATCCCTAGCAGCCAATCCCTACTCAAGACCCCAAAATCTTTGCCCAAACCCTTCCTCTTACCAGTTTGACCTTTGCTTCTTTCCTCATCCCTGGGACATTGTCGCCCCTCAACTCTGTCCTCCAGCCCTCCCTTCCCCACTGCAATCCAGACTTGAACTTTCCCCATTTCCTTTATGCCCTTCTGCATTAGGTAACTATTCAAGATCTACTCACTCATACGGTGTTACATTTCCTAGCAGGCTGATGAACAAAATGTTTGTTGGCCTCCTTTCATCTTTCAATGGACCTCTGAAGGTGTAACCTGGATCTCAGCCTTCGTGTGAAGTGAGTTAATAGTTTCATGTAGCTTTGTAAAATCATGTTCGGTGATAATTATAAATCCAGTTATTCACCAGTGAACAAGGTACTCTTATTGAAAATGCTTGTCTTTGGTGATGGATCCATATTTAGGTGTATTAATAAAACTTACACTAAATTACAATAACATATTAAGATGTGAAGAAAAGCTAAAACAAAGATATTTCTTTTATATTGCTTGACTGATAGAAAAAAATCATAAGCCTATAATTATGATGTCTATCAGAAATTTGATTGTTAATCTCGCCTGTGCAATTTCATATAGAACTTGGTCACTATTTTTTCAATTGCATCCACAGCAGGAGCATTCTAAAGTTTAACTCTAGAACAAATAATAAAAAAAATTGGAAACTTTGTGAATCTAATTGGAATATGTTACAGCTTCCCCCCCCCAAAAAAAAATGCAACCATGTGTTGTTGCACTTTGGAGCTGTGCAGCTAATCAGAATGATCCAAGTTTCTGAACAGTACTGTATAAATACAAATTCTTTCTTTCCTAGTTACCCCTAAAGTTTCCAGTTTAGCAGCTAAGTAACATAGTTTGTCCTACTTTACCCAGTGTGAATGGTGATATTGGAGTGTTTACAACAGAAAAGTGGTTTCTTTGTAATTGCATTTTTCTGTAGTCCAACTGCGCAAACGTAGTCTGAATTTAGAAGGTAAATCTCCAGCAATGAATGTAAAACACAACATAATTGCACAGCTTCACACTCTTTGATGAGGCTATATTTGACAATGAGAGAAAATCAGTTTTCTATTCCATCCAATGTCTTGTAGCTCTAAAGTGCTTCCAATTTGCAGAAGCCAAATGCAGAGGTACAATCGATCCAGTGGATGAAATCAAAACAGTTTCATGACAAGATGGGATTGAGGAAGCAGTCTGAGACTTGGGCAAACTAATTGCAGGGTGTAATGCTGATGATTGATCAGTTTAAGAAGTCCACCCATTGTTTTCCAGATGATACCGGTTTATTATGGAGCTGAGAAATCAGTTCTTTTTAGCTGCCCATTGTCACTCAACCACAATAGAAACAAAGGACATGTGTATGACTCATAATGGAAAATTACATGTTAGTAGAAAGGAACACAAACTGGAGTGGGATACAGGCAGAGAAAGATTTGTGCTTTGTTCTTATCCAAACTGAATTGTTTTAAGATAAATGATACTCCCTCTGTAACTTGTGAAATTCAGGTTATTTCCCCCTTCACGGAGAGATTTGTTACAATACACCAGACGGGAAGCACAATGTTAAGGCAGTTTTATTCAATGTAAAACACGCTGATAACCAAATTCCATGAGGATTTACTCTGAATGTTATCAGTTT
>JARFYF010000036.1:16705876-16715952 GCA_030265395.1 Rhina ancylostomus | reverse complement strand
CTTTACAGCTTGTTGACATCGTGACACTGAAATGACTAATCTTAGGGAAAGCAAGCCATTTCATTTTATCATGGATGGAATTACCTCCAGTTCAGTTCTGAACAAAAGGTGTCAGTTTTTGAAATGGGTGCCCTTTAGTGTAAATTGGGCACATAATTTTTGGTGTAAACAGAGTCAAGATCTCCCATTTCTTTCTATGTATTACAATGTTAAGACCTTATTTATTTCAATGCATTTTAAACATCAGTGAACAAATTTATGATTTCAGCCTTATAACTTTTCTATTCTTCAGGTTCTATGGTAGCTGATGAGACCAAAATGGGATCCAGAGACTCTGCCACAGGTGGTACAGAAGCTCGATGTGGTGGCTGTTGGGAGGTGATGTGCATCTTCCACCATTTTTGTTGAGTTTCTGCTCCCTTTGAAGGGAACTAAGGTTTTCAATGTTATTTGAAATGGTCTTTCTCCACTTTGAGCAGTTATGGGCTAGGGATTCCCATGAATCAGTGAAGATATTTTATGTTTTCAAGGAGTCTTTGAGAACACCCTTGAAAAGTTTTCTTTGTCCTTCTGGTACTCTTGTCATGATGTAACTTGGAACAGAGTGTCTGCTTCAGGAGTCTGGAGTCAGGCATATTAATGGCACAGCCTGCCCATCAGAATGCTGAATGTTGTTAGACCTTCAATGCTGGGGATGTCAATCTGAGAGAGGAGGCTGACATTGGTTCACTTGTTTTGCCAGTGGATTTGGAGGATCTTGTAGAGACAGTGTTGGTGGAACCTCTCGTGCATGTTTCAGAAGCAGGGTTCTTTACTGCCTCATAGACCATGCACTTTGTGCAGGTTTGATGTCTTTAGATACCCTTTTCTTCAGACATCCAAAGGCTTTGCTGACACTGTAGGTGACAGTGAATTTCATCATCAATGATTACCTTTACTCAGAGGTGGCCAGTGATTATGGAGAGTGCTGCATATTTCCCAGTATCACATCATGGACCATTACTGTCAGGAGGCAGCAGAGTGTAATGGGTGGGACGGGGGAAGGGAATGGTGGGCAGATTGATAATAGAACCTCTGTTTCGTGGATGTTTAGTGCAAGGCTATGTTTCATGGCTTCAGCAGATTAGTCAACAATGACTTGCTTAGCTTCTGAACATACTTATATGCAACCATCATCAATGACTGAAGTTGTGGTTGCCTTGATTCTGGAGCGGAGTTTCACATTTGTTCTGTTAATTATTTCTACTGCGTGACATGTTGCATTGTGGCAAGGTAGGTTAAGAAAAGTGTTGGGAGTGATGAAATAGTCGTGCTTGACACCAGTCTTTACTGAAACTGGGTCTGTTGTGAATACGTTTGCTAGAATCACAAATTGCATACCATCATGTACCAGATATGTATTTTTTTGTCACAAAAGCCATATTTCATAAGTTTTCAACTAACTCAGGCAACATTCAGCAGCTAACTGAAAAATTTCCCACGATATACTGTAGCTAGCAGTGAAATGATACTAACTATAAACTAGGTCATCATTTTCCACGTACAGGGTTGAGGCCAGTTTGTCCTATGCTTTACTTTTCAGTGCAAATCACGGTTTACAACATCCTTCACCATCCTTCCCAAGCCTGATATACAGTATATTTCAAGTGTAAAGAGCTTCTCTAAAGCATCAAAGCCTCTGTGGCCTCAGTTGCTTCATGAACAGGTTTGATTATTGACATGTTTATTTTTAAGGTTCATTTTCATGATCTTTCAAGTCAGCCAGATACATCATTTAATACAACATCTGCCTTCTATTTTGCCCAGAAAACAGCAGCGAAAGGTCAAAGGAGAGATTTTTTGTTATTAACAGCAGGAGCAACCTTTAAAGTTGACAGTAAGAAATGTAGTTGTTCTATAATTCCTTACATTTACTGCTGTGAGTTAAGTTTTAAAGTTAAAAGTATTTCCTCAGATAATCTGTGAGTCATCACAGTTGAATTTTCATAATAGTCTGAGGAAGGTAACAGAGGTGCTCAGATATACTGTGAAACTGCAGCATATTCGGCATAGTTTATAAAAACTACTTTGCTTTTTCATTGTCAAGAAAACAATCCTTCTCCCATTCATTGCAGTTGGTCACACTTTCTGAAGTCAATGCTGTATTCTACAACTTCAGGTAACTTGAAATCTCGGTCTATATCAGTCATCCATCTGTAATATTAGCTCAGTTTATTCTTTTTCCCTTTTCTTTTTTTCTCTCTGGGCGTAGAGGACCTGATCTGCTGGGGTTGTCCTCCTACTTTGCATTTCTCAATTTCTTTTGTCTAGCTTCTTTTGTCTTTGTTCTCACCCTCTAATTGCTCCTATTCATTCATTAACCAGATAACCTTGTTTATAGCTTTTCCACATGGTCATCCTGGTTTTATTCAGTCAGAGACACCTCCCTCCCCTCACCCTCCCCTGCAGCTTTACAAACTTCTTTTGGCTCCTTTTCTGTTCTGATAAAGGAGCTCTGACCTGAAACGTTGACTTTGTTTCTCTTCCCATTGAATGATCTGACTTGTTGAGTATTTCCAACATTATCTATTTTGTTTTTGGGGACCAGGCATGTTATTTAACGTTACAGAGCATGGTAATTGACTTCAGTTAAATCCTTACCAATCCTTCAATTAAATCCTTATCAAAATATGAATTTTCACACCTCTGCCATCACTAAATTTGAAATCAGAAGCAAGGATCAAGGCACCTTCTATCCCACACTTCTTATATTTGGTGTGTCTTTAGACCAGTAATGGCTTGAACTGGAAATGCATAAGTTCAACTCTGGTCAAGTAGAATGCACTTTATGTGCACTTATCCTGACTTACACCCGGGCAAGATGGAGGTGGGAGCAGTCAGAGGCAATATAAAAAAATTCAATTGTGAACCTGACGAGTAGCTTTACACTTCGTTTCACATTACATTCACATACCTAATGGGAGATAACATCTCCTTCACATTAACATTTATCTACTTCAGATTAAGCTGATAAATTTTAGTTTCTGTAGAGAGCCGCTTTGCCTTCATACCATTTTTTCAATCTCTTTGTTGTAATCAGGGTATTAGAGTCAAATGGAACAAAACTGACAAACGCCTGCAGATTAATGTGTAATTTGTCCTCTGCATCTCAAGTGCTGCAGCCAGAGGCAAAATGACTCACTACAATTGGAGGAACATTGAAAAGGGGCTCACACGAAAGGATAGCACAGCTTGACTGAACATGTTTCTCTCACACTTTTACGTAGTTTGTCAAAACACACCCCTACCTAACTTGTTCTTAGCTAATTTGATCTCTTGTTATGTACTGATATGTAACATAATACTTTGGCCTTTATATATAGTATAATCTGATTACAAGAATGAGGAGGATTTTTAAAGATATAAATAAGAGATAAAGAGATAAATAAAACCAGAATCAATGAACGTAATGCATTGACATATACGGATCATTTTTTACATGTAAATTCAATAAGTGTACAACCTTTATTATTCCACCACAGTTGAATGATGTGAAAAAACAACCATCATCAGTGGAACACAACAATAAATTGTATTATCTGTATTTTGAAGTGCAGATTTGGCTTTCATTGCTTATGGGTGAATTTAAAAGGGCACCTGAAAAGTAACAGGGGAATTGTGTTCTAAGTTTAGCATTTCCTTTGAAGACATTGAGATAAGTGATGGAGACACCTTGGCTCCTGAGGAACATTATATTCCAGATAAAGATTTGGGTTTGGAACTGGGTGAGAACCCAGCAATGAATATATGAAGGGACAAAATGATCAAAACTTGGGTGGATTAAGCTCTGCAGGGCATTACTGGGCATGTCAAGAACAAAGGCAAGAACTTGTATTTACATAGTGCCTTCAATGCAGCCAAATGTCCCACTTCTCAAAAAACACTTAAGAATGAGGCACATTTAACCACGCTTGGTTAAAGAAGTAGGTTTTAAGAAAACAGTTGGAGACATATGTTGAGCTTCAGGATGGGAATTCCAAAGCTCAGAGCTAAATATGCACCCAGCATTTGGTGGAATGATTAAATTCAGAGTGGGGAGGGGGAGAGAGTCAGAAAGTCAGAATTAAAGGCATTGAAATACTTCAGATGGTTGTAGGCCTGGGAGAGATCATGGTGATAGTAGTGAAGGGCTGTTTCTCAGATTGGAGGCCCACGACCAGAGGAGTGCCACAGGAATCAGTGCTTGGTTCACTGTTGTTCACATCTACATTAACGATTTGGATCAGAATGTAGTTGACATGGTTAGGAAGTTTGCAAAATTGGTGGTATAGTGAGCAGTGAAGAAGGTTGTCTAAGATTACAACAAGATCGAGATCAACTGGGAAAGTGGGCCAAGGACTGGCAGATGGAATTTAACCTGGACAGGTGCAAAATGTTTGCATCTTGGTAAGTTAAACTAGGTAAGGACTTACACAGTAAAAGGCAGGGCCCCCAGAGTGTTATAGAACAGAGAGACCAAGGAATAGAAGTAGATATTTCCCTGAAAGTGGTGACACAAGTAGGCAGGGTGACATAAAAGGCATTTGGCATGCTTGCCTTCATGGGTCAGGACATTGAGTACAAGGGTTGGGGCACCATGTTACAACTGTATGAGATGTTGGTGAGAGTATTATGTGCATTTCTGCTAGCCTAACCATAAGAAGGTTGTCAGTAAGCTGGAAAGGTTACAGGAAAGATTTGCAAGGATATTGCCAGCACTGAGTGGCTTGAGTTATAAGGAGAGGCTCAGTAGGCTGGGGCTCTTTTACCTGGAATGTAGAAGGCTGAGGCGTGACCTTATAGAGGTATATAAAATCATGAGGGGCATATATAAGGTAATGGTCACAGTCTTTTTCCCAGCATCTAAAACTAGAGGGCATAGTTTTAAGGTGAGAGGAGAAATATTTAAAGGAGATCTGAGAGGCAACTTTTCACAGAGACGGTGGTGAGTATATGGAACAAGCTACCATAGGAATTGGTAGAGGCAGGAATAATTACATCACTTAAAAGATATTTGGACAGGTACATGGATAAGAAAGATTTAGAAGAATATGGGCTGAATGCAGGCAAATGGGACTAGCTCAGGTTGGCAGCTTGGTTAGCATTGACAAGTTGGGCCAAAGGGCCTCTTCCCGTGCTGTATGACTGTATGGTTCTATTACCAATATTGGGTGTTAGAGAAGCACAGCCATAATTTAGTGTACCAAGAATGCTTGCAATCCAGTTTCTCTATCACACATTCTTTCCCTATTCAGTTTTTCCAATATTTTCTGGTTTTATTTCGCATTTGCAGCATCAGAAGCATTGTGTTTTTGTTAGTTAAAACCACTACACAAACTGATAATATTTTAGCTAATTTAAGCAGAAATTTTGGATTTTACATTCAAAATGGAGCTATCTCCTCAATTCATATTTGTCACATTATTCTATTTAGATTTCATGTTCATAGAGCAGCAATAAGTTAGAACTCCATTATCAGTGAAAATATAGATCAATAATAATCATTAGACTAGGCACAGTGATTACCCATTATCTACCAGTAAATCAGAACAGAATCTCCACTGAATTTAGAAAAAAACTCTTTCTATCCTTTAGCCTCCTGATTGCACTGCCAAATAAGAAAGTTATGTTGTGAAACATTTTAAAGTTGCATATTTAATACTTTGTATTTAATATATACTGGACATCTCTCAAAAGCTTTAGGCATCATGTAGATACTTTGCCCAGAGCTGTCATTCTACCACTCGACAGGAACTACCAATGCATCCATACATGAGAAGCCTATGACTGCTCTATGGATGAAGGTTTGTACACAGTATAAAGAATTTGCTCCCATGTAAATTGAGAGAACCTTACACATATAAATCTCAATTTCTCTGTATTCTTATACAATAACAGGATCTGAGTATAATTTTCTCCAAGTGATTTGACAACCAATTGAATTTTAATATCTAATCATAGGCATTATTTCAAACTATTGTTGACTTCAAAGAACCAGCTATCTATATAGTACAGAAAAAGAAAACACATGAGGACAAAGACAAAAAGAGATATTGCATCATCTCTGTTTTTTATTATTTAGATCCAAACCAATTCCAAAATTGGCTGTTCAAACAAAATGCATTTCTTTTCCTCAGACTGATGTTTAAAAGCTGCTTTCCTTCTTTTCAAAAAATTGCAGTCTCTTTGTATTCGAAATAATTTAAAAGTAGCCCGCAAGATATATAAAGGAAGCCGTGTGCATTAGATTATTACTCAATGTATCAATTGAGCTCAAAAAGAAAAAGATAAACAGCAACTGTTTCCTGTAACTGGTTTTCTACTCCTATGAAATCCTTGAAATATATAGGTTTCACAGCTATACCTAATCCATTTTTTAAGACTTCATTTATAGGGATGTGGACATTGTTGACAAGGCCTAATTGCCCTAAAGATGGTGGCAGTGAGCTGCCTTCTTCAACCACTGCAGTCCTTCAGAAGCCACTACAGGAATGGTGATGTATTCCCAAATCAGATGGTGTTTGACCTGCGGGTATTGGTATTCTCATGCAGCAATTGCCCAAGTTCTTTCTGGTGACAGAGATCACAGGTTTTAGCAGGTGCTATAGGAGTGACTGAAGCAATTAACTGAACTTCATTTTGTAGATAGAGCCACCGTGGAGGAAAGAAATGTTTAGTGTAGTGGATATCTCTGGCTGAGCATTTGATGTCTCTGGGCCTCTACTCAGAAGGATGAGGGGAGATCTCATTGAAATCTCCTGGATACTGAAAGGCCTGGATAGGGTAGATGTGGAGAGGATGTTTCCATTAGTAGGAGAGTCTAGGATCAGAGGGCACAGCCTCAGAATAAAGCAAGATCCTTTTAAAACTGTGACGAGGAGGAATTTTCTTCAGCCAGAGGGTGGTAAATCTGTGGAATTCATTGGGTGTATTTAAGACAGAGATTGATAGGTTCTTAAGAGTTATGGGGAGAAGGCGGGAGAATGGGGTTGAAAATAAATCAGCCATGATTGAATGGCGGAGCAGACTCAATCGGCTGAATGGCCTAATTCTCCTCCTATATCTTATGGTGGATGGCATGCCAAGTAAGTGGGCTTCTTTCTTTATCCTGGATAGTGCCAGTTGCTTTCCTCCAGAGAGGTAACAGGTATTCATTGCACTTCTTACTTGTGTCTCACCGATAGCGGAAAGACTTCTTGTGGGGGAGGGGTTGGAGGGGACAGTGATCAGGAGGTGAATCACTCATCACAGTATACTCAGCCTTTGATGCGATTATTTGGCCAAAGTATTTATATGGCTGGTCCAACTGAATTTCTGTTAAATGAAGATTTCTAGAATTTTGGTGGTGGAGGAACTGGTGATGGTAATACCATTGAACATCAGGGGTAGAAGGTTAAATTCCCTCCTGTTGGAGATGGTCATTGGCCAACACTTCTGTGGCACAAACACTACTTGCCACTTATCAGGCCATGCCTGAATGTTGGCTAGGTCTTGCTGGACACAGGCACGGGCTGTTTCATTTTATGAAGCAGTTATATTTGTAATTAAACATTGTGCAATCATCAGCAATAATCTTCACATGTCGGAGGAATGCCATTGATGAAGATATTTGGGCCTAGGACATTGTCCTGAGGAACTCTGCAGCAATTCTGCAGTTAAGATAATTGACCTCCACAACCATTTTCCTTTGTCCAATCAATGGAGTGTTTTTCCTAGGTGCCCAAAGATTTCAATTTCACCAGGGCCCCTTGATGCCACACTTGGTCATACATCCCCTGGATGTCAGCTCACCTCTGGAATTCAGTTCTTTGGTGCATGTTTGGAACAGGTTGTGATGAGGTCTAAGGTTGAGACAAAATACTGACTAGTAGCATGTTATTGATGAGTAAATGCTGCTTCATTGCACTGTTAACACCTCCCTTTATTTTGCTGATGACTGAGAGAAGGCTATTTGAACAGACATTAGCTGGATTGAATTTATTTTGCTTTTTTGCAGGTAGCACATACCTTGGACATTTTTCACATTGTTGGGTAGATGCAGTGTTGTAGCTGTACTGGAGCAGCTTAACTAGAGACACTGTTATTTCTGGAGCATTGGTCTTTAGTGCTTTTTGGTCGCATAAACTTTACTGTATCCCATGTCCACAGCCATTTCTTGATATCAATGAAAGGCATCCAAACATCTCAAGACTGGCTTCCGAGAAGGCAGAAGGTGATTTGGGAAGATGAGGATTATCCACTTACTACTTCTAACCAAACATGGTTGCAAAAACATCATCCTTGTCAATGGTGCTCATATGCGGACCCTGCCATTGTCAAGGAGGGCAATATTTTTGGAGCTTCCTCCTCTTAATTGTTTACTACCATTCTTGACTAGGTACAGAAGGGCTGAAGAGCTTTAATCTGATCTGCTGAGTGTAGGATTGCTTAGCTCTGTTGATTGCATGGTGTTTTTGCTGTTTAGCACACGAGTGTGGTGCTTCCTTTTTAGATATGCCTGCTGCACTTCCTGGTCTACTACTACCGAGAAAAAACTTGCAATGAAACAGAGAAGGGGCCAAAGATGTGGAAATAGAGGTTTCTCTGGTAGAGAGCTGGTGCAGACACAATGGGCCAAATGGTCTTCATCTGTTTTGTAACATTTCTATGGTTCTATCATTCTGAACTCTTCATTGACCCTGGCTTGATTGCTATGGTGGGCTGAGAGTCATGTCAG
Source organism: Rhina ancylostomus (assembly GCA_030265395.1). Lineage (NCBI taxonomy): Eukaryota > Metazoa > Chordata > Chondrichthyes > Rhinopristiformes > Rhinidae > Rhina > Rhina ancylostomus. Next base: position 16,707,218 of record JARFYF010000036.1, on the reverse strand, counting down.
GCCATGAAGTTATTGATTGTAGTGAAATATGTTTCTGTTGCCAGTCCACAACACCACATGGTAGCCAGTATTGAGCTGCTGGATCTGTGCTGAGTGTATCCCATTTAGCATGACTGTAGTGGTACACTATGTGAATAAGTATATGAATACAGAACTTCATCTGCAAAAGGACTGTGCAGACATTTCTTCTACCAGAGCTGTTGGGGATATATGTTAGTTTGCCAAGGATAAGGCCAAGTAGGTTTATTCCTATGTTGGTTAACTCAGTACTTGGTGCAGACACAGCAGCTCAGTAAGTGGTGGTGCTACTGAACCACCCTTGCTGTTGGATGTTAATGTCCGCCACCCAGAGTACATTCTGTGCCCTTTCAGTGCTACTTCCAGGTGTTGCTCAACATGGTGGCACACTGATACATCAGCCAATGGTGGCCAGTGGTGACAATAAGGAGGATTTATTCTAGTCCATGTTTGACCAGATGTGATGAGACTTCATGAGGTTTGGATTCATCTACCACATCTGTGATGAAAAGCATTGGTAAATAAATATTTATTACATTTTTAAATCAGAGTTTTGAAACATCAAACTATCAAGTAAAGCACTGAATTAAATTTTAGTTTTTTCTGCCTTCTATCATTGCTGTTTGCACTGGGACTGTTGATTTATAAGATTAACATGTTTATTGAGTCTTTCCATCAGTTTATTACTTCTCATTACCTATTGGGAACATTAATGCAATGCATTGAAGCAAACACTGTGGGAATAATTCCTCACAGAGGGATATGGATTAGAGCCAAGCTTTCAACATTATTGCTCTACACTGATTCCTACCCACCTCTACCAGCTCAGTCATGAATTCCACCCAACCCCATCCACTCCACCACTACTTAGTTAAAAATTAAAAAAACTTTGTTGACACAATGCACACCTTTCTCTAAATTCGTTCAATACACATTCATCCCTCCTCCATTGATCCTACAAGATACAAGATGTCCTGCTGCCCAGACTCTGATCCACAATTAGGCATGGTATGTCAGAAGCAAACAAAAAGACTGAGAGATATTACTAACAATGGATAAAGAAGCTGTGAAGGTGCATACAGCCTGTGAAGGGAGAGGCAGATTAAGTGCAAGGGTCAATGGAATACAGAGAACATTAAGGTATCCATTAGTAGTTAGAAAATATTTTTTTAAACATGCTCCAGACAGTACTCTATCATAGACATAAAATGGACTTCAAACAAGCAGGAGAGAGAAATTCATTTCTTGGTTCTTTGTTTGAGAATACTACTGTCATGGTTCTGAGTTCTGGCCCTTAATTTGGCTCCTTTAATGCCTTGTTGTC
>JARFYF010000036.1:16628624-16641966 GCA_030265395.1 Rhina ancylostomus | reverse complement strand
CTGTCAATCAAGGTTTGGCTCCACCCCATTAGGTTAACACCTTTGTCCTTGCTGGACCACTCGGATTGATCTGTGTGAGCACCTTGGTTCCTGGGCACACCCACCATTGGCTTGTTTAAAACACCTTTGTCCTTGCTGGATCACCCATCCCCCAGCAATATAAAAGAGCTCCAGTTTGTTTCTCTCGCCCTCTGTCTCCGAGGATGTTGAGGTGAGTGTGCACTACTTCAGGGCAATTAGTTAAGGACTCCCGAGACCAAAGAGCTGATGTTTGTCCAGAGTCAGGGTGTTCAAACATTGTATTGTTTATTCCTTGGATCATTTGTAACCAATTATTGCGTGTGTGTATGTATGTGTGCACCTCACCCCCTGTTACGAATCCCTTCATGTCCTGCTTAAGAGTGTGTGAGTTCCTTTCCATTTTGTCCCTGCATCTGTCTTTGTAAATAAAATTTTCCTTTTTAAAGTACAAAGACTGTGTGTCCAGATACCGTTTACCTTTAAGATCCCAAAAGAATCTTTCTCACAACAGTACATAATAGATATATATATGTGTAATTGTAGGTGTAAGTATATGGTTGTACCTACAGTATTGTGTCACAGAACTCACTAATACATTGTGCAGAATACATTCATTGTACCTTCTGGTGGCACATCACCTAAAGTCATAGGGTCATAGCGTCACACAGCATGGAAACAAGCCCTTTGGCCAACCATGTCCATGACAACTATCAAGTACCACTCTATGCTAATGCAATTTGCCAGCACTTGGTCCATAGCCTTACTATGCCTTGGTGACTCAAGTTCTCATCCCAATACTTTATAATTGTTGTAAGAGTATCTGCCTCCACCACCTTCTCCAGCAGTGTTTTTCAGTCTTTAACCACCCTCTGTGTGACAAAATTCTTCCTTAGGTCCCCTCGAAGCTTCTTACTCCCCCCTCCTTAAACATATGTCCTCTGATCTTAGACATCTCTATCGTGATCCTCCCTCAAATTCCTATGCTCCAAGGAAAACAAACCCAGCTAAAGCAGTCTCTTCTCATAACTGAAACTTTCCATCCGAGGCAAGATCCTGATGAATCTCCTCTACTTCCACTCCAGTGAAATCATGCCCACCCTGTAGTACACACAATATTCCAGCTGTGGCCTAAACAAGACCTCCCTGCTTTATATTCCATGCCCCAACTAATGAAGGCAAACATCCCATATGCCTTCTTCACTATGCTATCTACCTCTGTTGTCACCTTCAGGAATCTTTGGACTTGTGGACCATGATCCCCTTGTTCCATAATAAGCCCTAGGGCACTACCATTCATGGTTTATGTTTACTATCATCAGTCCAAAACCATTGCCTCACATTGATCAGGATTAAATTCTATCTGCCTTAGCTCTGCCCAATTTACCAGCTGATTAATGTCATTCTGTAGCATAAGACTATCAACATTTTTGTGTAATTTGCACCACCTACAATCACATCTAAGTCATTAATTATCTAAGTCATTAATTAGAAACAGTATGGGTCCAAGCACTAATCCCTGTGCTAGACCACTAGTCACTAGCTTCCAATTACAAAAGCAACCCTCCACCGTCACACTATCTTCTATTACAGACTAATTTTGAATCCAATTAGCCAACTTGCCTTGCATCCCATGGGCTCTAACTTTTTGGACCAACCTTCTATGTGGGACCTTGTCGGAGGTCTTACTTGAAGTCCATGTAAATGAGATTAACTTCACTACCCTCATCAATTTACTTAGCTTCCTCTTCAAAAAAACTCAGTTAAATTACTCAGACAGGATTTCCCACCAACAAATTTGTGCTGACTACCTCTGATCAATCCTTACCTTTCCAAGTGTAAATTAATCCTGTCCTTCAGATTTTTTCCAATAATTTCCCACCAATGTTAGACTAATTGGCCTGTAATTCCCTGGTTTATTCCTGCTGCCATTCTTGAATAAAGGTATTACATTTTCTGTCTTCCAGTCACTTGGCACCTCACCTGTGGCCAGGAAACATTTAATTCTTTCTGTTAGGGCCCAGCAATTGCATCCCTTGACTCCCCTAGCAGCTTGGAATACATCTCATCAAACGCTGGATTTATCCACCTTTATGCCTGCTAAGACAGCTAAATCCTTCTCCTTCTGAATTTTTACATGCTCCAGAATTTCACCGTTTCAAGTGAAATCCCCCTTTACTATGGCTTTGCCCTTACTGAATACGGAAGAAAAATATTCACTTATGACCTGGCCCATTTCCTCTGGCTCCATGCACAGATTGCTCCTTTGGTCCATAATGGGCCCCACACTTTCCCTGGTTATACTCCTGCTCTTAACTTAACCTGATAGAGGCATACTAAAGTATGAGGGGCATCGATAGGATAGATAGTAAGAAGCTTTTCCCGATAGCATAAGTGCCTATAACAAGACAGCATATGTTTAAGGTAAAGAGTAAGAGGTTTAGAGAGGATATAAGGAAGCTTTTTTCAGCCAGAGGTTGGTTGGGATTTAGTATGCACTGCCTGAGAGGGTAATGGAGGCAGAGACTCTCACAATATTTATCTAGCCGAGTACCTGTATTGCCTAGGCATAGAAGGCTACAGACCAAGTGCTCAAAGGTTTAAGGTGAGAGGGGACGGATTTAATAAGAACCTGGTGGACAACTTTTTCACCCAGAGGATGGTCAGTATATGGAATGAGTTGCCAGAGGAAGTGGCTGAGTAGGGTACATTAACATTTAAAAGGTACTTGGACAGGTGCATGGATTGAAAAGGGTTAGAGGGATATGGTCCAAACCTGGGCAAATGGGACTAGTTTAGATGGGAATTCTGGCAGACATGGACCATTTGGGCTATATGACTTTATGCTGGGACATGGGATTAGTATAAACGAGTACTTGCTAGTCAGCATGGACAGGATGGGTCAAAGGGCCTGTTTCTGTGTTGTATGACTCTATGACTTCCTCCCTCATTACTGCTGTGATAGTCTCCTTGTTCAATAATGCAACATCCACTCCTCTTTTACATCCTGTCCTGTCCAACCTAAACCTTCTACATACTGGAATGTTGAGCTACCTGTCCTGCCTTTCTTTCAAATATGTCTCAGTGATTGCTACAATATCATATTCCCTCATGCTGATCAGGGCTCTGTTCATCTGCCTTCTAGTCCTTGCATTAAAATAGATGCAATTTGGCCTTCCAGTCCTCCCTTGAGCCTTATCATCTCCATGTCAGCTCAGCCTACTGGACTGACCATTAATCTGCCATCTAACCCACTAAAATCATATTGCAGGGCCTTCTCCCTTTGTTTACCCATATCAAACAAAGCATGGCCGCTTGTCATTTGCCTTCACCCTGCAGAATATCCTGCAGCAACTCTAAGATACTCAAAACTCAAGTTCACAGCCACAGAAACACATGTCTGCTCCCCTTACACTTGTGTCTTCTGTCACTATAGCTCTCCTGGTCTTTTTCCTGTGTAGCAGAGCCAGACATGGTGCCACAAACTTGGCCGTTGCTGCTTTCCCCCTGAGAGGCCAACCCAACCCCAAAAAAATCTATGTATCTGTTTGAAATAGGATTGGCCACAGGATGTCCTGTACAATTTGCCTATGCCTCCTATTTATCCTGGTGATTAATTGTCATTAAGAGAAAGAAATCTGGGGAAAACAAGATGTAACGTTGGTTTTAAATCTTTCAGTAATCACTTTAAATCTGTATCTTCTGGTTCTCCACCCTCTCATCACTGGGAGTCAATCTTGCCCCTAAAATTAATCCAAGATAATTGACTGTGATTCATCCAGGACAGACTCTGCATATATTTACTTGCCGACACAGACACTGGGCCAGATTTTTTGGTTGGCACCAAAGTGACTGCACTCCATAAAAACCCACCCACATGAAGATTAAGCAGGCTCTCAGGCATGGATTTCCCCTTTTTATAACATGCAATTAGTTGATTTTTGTTTCAAAGAATTTGAGGCAAAACAATATATCATTCTGAACTTCTGTGTTTAACTCTTGTGTAGACAATGCTGCAGTCAGTTTTACCAATGATTCTCCTTCCCTATCCCTACAACAACAAATTGTGGACCTTTAGTCTTTTGAAGCTAATGAGACAAACTGATTCTAATTGCCCATGAGCAGCTAGGACTGACGTATCCAGTTCATAAGATATATAGCTTGCAGGCCAGCAAGCAATCCAACCCAGCTAGAGAAAAATAAATTAGCAACAGCTCAGTGCTGGAACTATGTCATCAGGGTATAGAAAAGGCAGAGCAGACTAATGAAAACAAGTTGGGAATGATAGACTGAGTATCTGAAATTAAGGGAGTAGACAGGGTGGACAAGTTTAGTTTTGTTTCCTCCAATATTTCACAAGTCAGCATTTATACTCCGACCTCAACCCCAGGCCCTCAGCTTCAGTTTCAGTTCAGTCAGGGACTATGGCAGGGTTGGTTGCAAACTTCACAACAGCTCCAGATACAGCAACCCACAATTACAAAGCAATTTCAAACTGGTGTGCTAGCAGTGTTTGCAATAATGTTACTGAGAGATTCTTCTAGAGTAGCTGAGGAATTTCAGTTCCATAAATGCTATTTCTTGAATTGTAAGAGAACTCTTGTAAACCACAGCAGAATTATCAAATTGAAACTTCTGCCTTGAATTCAGAGCACATCAATAAAATGATGCTAGCTCCCTAATTACATACTAACCACTTCAGGTCTGTTTAGTGCCCAATACTAATTTTGTCATTACACAAAGCCACTGGAATAAGTTTTATGAAATCAAGAACAAATGATCAGCAACACAAATTTTAGTAATTACAATATAAACACTGCATTGAATGTGTTCATCTACAGCTTCATTTATTAATATTGCATTTTCATTTCTCATTTATTTTAAGGAACTTCCTACATCACCTAATGGTTCACTTAATGAAAGGCAGCAACTTACATTCATGTTGTTATTCTACATAAAACATATAATCAAATAAAATTGACAACAGCAGTAATTCCACCTTGTCCTGAGTCTGTGGGCAAGCAATGAGAGTTCTACTAAATCTGCACTTGTTCATTTGAGGTTGCAATAGATGTAAAAAGTATAGGAAAGCATTTGACCTATCAAATCTAGTTCTTTCACAAAAGAGGTACAATATGCTCTATTATTGATTCTATTTCTGTTATTTATTTTGCCTGAAAATTTCCACATAAATATTCTCTAAGAAATTCATAATTAACTGAAGCCTAAATAAAATGCCTAAATACAACCATTATTGTATATTATTCAGCTGCCCATGTAGATGATAGTTTTCAAACACAAATAACAAATATCAATAATTTCTGGCTACATTAATGCTGCAACTTGAGTCTCATGTTCTAGCATTATTATCTTTTCTCTAAATTTATTTTGGGATTTGTTCCACGTAGGTCACCAATGTGTGGGAGAAGTGGGGAATTTGTTGGGGTAAAATTGTCATGGTTCTGAAATTCAGGAGCCCGAGTCAGTACAACTATGTAGAGCATAACCCTTCTCACCTTTCTGAATTTACAGTACAATATATCATTTAAGATGGAAGGCCTAGAAATAGTATTGTGCCTGATAAAGGACGGTAAGATGGTGCCAAGCACTGGTGCTATGAAGAGGTAGTGTGTCAGTAGGGGATCGCAGCTGCCATGGTCGTGGAGCTGCTCCAGTTTTGTGCAAGATTTGCAGGCAGGGTTATTCTATCAGGCTGAGATGTACAAAAGAGTAGCCCTTGGATGAGGAAACCTGCATAAAAGCCTCACAGCTGCATTATCCCTGCTTCACAGATAGTGGATCTCACAGACAAAGTTAAGTTCAGTTGCAGTTTGCAGAGTAGGGATTGGGAGGAGGCCTCAGAGGGTTTGTGGGAGGGGGTGAGGGGGAGAAGAGAGAGACAATTACAGGGAGAGAGTGTGGGAGGCAGAGACAAATGATGGTTGGAATAAAAAAAGTCAGATGATTTTGAAGGAAGAGAGACAAATGGGTTCCCCAGTTGCTGTCCAGAAAAGGTCAGGTCTCCTTTACATAATGCTGAAGTTGGCCCCAACTCTCCAACTGAGGTCTACTTCACTGTGCTGTTTGCAGGTTTCATCCCCTCAATAAACGTTTACACTAATGATGTCAACATGGAGCACTGTATACTCTTTGATGCCATTGTACATGATTCACATCTTACATGTATATCAGTATTATGTCTCTCCAAGCACCTACACCTACTTCATAAAAATGCACCAAGTATTTAGTACAATAAATGTTGCACAATGCCGTAGAATATCTAGGCCAATTTGTTTTAAAGTACTCTTAATTTTTCCAAGAATTTTTTTTAATCTATAATTGCCTGAGTGTTTGGAGATGTTTGAAAATGCTTGAAGTATTATAATTAAATTAGTGTTTAAGTGTTCCTTAAGTTTTAGATTTGTGACTTTTTTTTGTTTTTATATCTTTGAAGTGCTTTTCGAAAGTTTAGTACAGTATGTTTCTAAATAAGTCAGCGACAAGTCTTGTTTTTGAGTTTAACCATTTCAATCATTTTTTCTACTTCACAATATGCAAAAGACTGGGTGTGGGGGTAGAAAAAAGGGAGGGCTTTTATCACCACCCCATAGTGAGCCTCGTCACACTGACTCAATATAGATCCCTGCATCAGCCAACTTCACAACGTATTACCAAGTTCCCCAATGACCCAGCAGTGTTTGTTCCTGACGTTGTTTACCACCTCCCTTGGGAAAATACATACTGTAGCTTGATTAGTTTTTGAACTACATTGACCAAGGAAGACAGGGAAGAACAGAGTGATTATTGTGGAGAAAGAGTGGCAATTGGTTGATGAGATGGGTGTGTGGGGGGTGGGGGGCAGGTGGGTGTTGAGTGCAGAACACAAGGGATAAGAAGCTATATGTAAAATTTCAGACAATGATAATTCTCCTCTGTATTTTGATTTGCGAGCCCAAGTCAAAATAATCCACTTGATATTTGCATTGTCATTGCCAAAGAAGAAGCTTTAAATAAGTACTGAGAAAGACCCACATCAGTTCTGTGCAAAGATCCCTGCCACCTTTATTCTGTCATGCACTAAGTCCCAAGCAACATGCTCGATAGAACAAGGACTACATGTACAAATGCACTATGTCCTTTCCTCCACAAGTTCCAACCTATTAGAGGAAGTTAGGTAATCCTTCGATTACAGCGGAGTTGAGGTCGTTGAGAGAGGAGCAGGCTGCAGGGTAAGTTGAAACATGTCAGGAATTAGGAATGTTAGGGATATGAGGAGAAGGGGAAGCACAGAGACAAGGAATAACATCAAGAAAAAAGGGGCAGAAGTGAAAGATAAAAGGTAAGTTGGGAGAAGAGGAAGTATCATGAGTAGGACAGCAGTGGGGGAGGGGCAGAATTGGATTAAGGTACATTAAGGGGTTGGGAGAGTGAGATTAGACGTTACACCAGATGGCCGTTGAACTTGTTTTTGGGGGGTGGGGGTCAAACGTGCAGTTTGAAACTCTGCACAATACTGATAGCAAGGTAAGAGTTGGAGCTTTGGAGTAACAGCAACAAAAGTACCTAAACTGGAGAGAACCTACCTGAAAGAAGTTTGGCATCTGAACACCCTGTCAGCAGACCAGAGGCTGGACATCTAACTCCAGAGCAGTCATAATTTGGTGAACAAAGTGATGGTGGTTAGTGCAGTCAGTGGCCCCTGCAATTCATGGGACTTAAACGTGCAAATAAATTTTGTACATGGCATCAAGGCATGGCATATATGGCATTCAATGACATTGTACACGTAAGGTAGCCTCCTACCACATGCATATTATATGCCTGGAGGACTCTGCACAGAGTTTCAGAAGCAAATAATATGCAAACAAAGAATGAATACTTGGGAATTAGATTAAGTTCCTTCACATGGTCCTTAACATTACACTGCATGAAAGCATTTCCGGTCACATTCTTGCATCTCTGTTTTAAGGACTTGGTTCATGCTTCACAAATCTTTTACAACAGAACTAAGGAACATTGTTCTCTGCTGGAAGGGCACAGTAAATTAGCAGTGCATGGGAGGATGATGAATATTTTGTTCATGGGCCTTCACTTGCCCCAAAGTCTTGCTCACAACAGATCAGGCCTCACGCAACAAAGTGCCCACAAAGACTTTTCCTTTGCTGACTTCACCATTCCAGACCTAATAGAGCAACTCAGGGGGATTATGGAGAGGGCTGTAATGAAGAGAGGCTAGGCAAAGAGTTACGGGAGGGACCGTTAAAGTTTTCATTGGGATGGGTAGGTGGGTGAAAACACAATCACCTGGAAATGGGGAATTTAGTCAGGTTCACAAGCAGCTATGGATAAGATGATCAGGGATGCAATCATCCCCGGATCCAGTGGTGGGGTACTAAAGGAGAGTTGCAAATAAGTATTTTTCTCTCATAATCTACAGTCAGTGTTGTTTACTGCTGGTAGGGTTGGGACAGATATTTACATTGCCCAATTGCATGAACAGATCTCAGCAGCTTTGCCCTCGTTCTGAGCCATGTCTTCACCAAAACCCTGCAAAGGGCTGTGATTGCTGCAGTCATTTTGTCAGAAACTGGGCAATATGACCTGGATCAATGCAAGCTGAGCTGCAGTGACTGTGGCCTAGATGCTGCAGGAAAAGCTCAACAAATCTGCTAGCATTTGCCAACATGATCCCATGCAACCAAAAACTGCTTCTGTGCTTCCATCTGAAGTTTCAAGTTGCATTCAGCTGTTCCAAGCTGTGCTTCAAACCTGGAGTCATTGTCCAACGAGGGAGCACAAAGTTGCACCAGTACTCTCATCTTGCAGGGGGAAACTGCATAAATATCCGATATCAATCTGAAACTCGCCTTGGAAAATTCTCCATTGATTTCACCGCAGAGAAACAGAGGCAAGAGACTAAAATAAGTGACACTTCATTTTGACTTTTAAGTTGTTTGAGTACGATTAAATGGAGTTTAACTGCAAATAAATGTCTTTATATATTTCAGGTGTTTGCTATTTTTATTTTAATATTATGAATAATATTTTTGATAGTCTTCATTTTTGATAGTCCTCGACTGTCCCTGATGTTTTTAAAGTAAGAATTGTTCAGAAACATTCTGTGTTTTGACATCTTTGACATATGGCTAAGCCAGGAGAGTGTCTAGTTGTCAAAGCTTTTCACTTCTGTGGGTAGATTTTGTTCAGGCAAAGTTTTACAGCAGAGCCCCATTGTGGTGATGGAAAATGGTCAGTAAAGACTTCAGAAGATTTCAAATAAAAGGAATTATGATGGATAAACAGAGATGTGAATTGAACTAAACTTTGTCCTGAGCCCATGTGCAAAGCTAGGTTCCATGTGTATTGGAATCTGTCAAAAATGAGCCAGTCATTTACTTTTTTTTTCCATCTCTCAAGTATGCCTAAGAAGCTTGAAACTTACTTGCCATTCTGATTACTAAGCATTTATCTAAAGTCCAAATGGGGGGAAGCATTTAACAAAATTGGCAAAAACTCACTCTGTCATTTTGATCACTGACCAATGAGAAGTTTGTTATGTTAGATGAAGATGTCTACATATTCAGTTGCAAAGGAGCGCACAACAGGTATTCTTGTGCTCCAATCCAGAATCTATTATGAAGATAAGGGTGGCATTGTTGGAGATTCTTTCTGTTAATTGAGTCATTAACCTTGCCCTTTCAAGGAAAATGTAAAAGAGTCCACAATGCTATTTAGTAGTATGGTGTTCTCTCAGTATTCTGGCAAATATATATCCCTCAGCAACAATGAAAACAGATGATCTGCTTATTTTGTCCCTGTTTCCTGATGGAATGCCAACTCCACTTGGCTCATGTTAACAAAATAGCATTCCATTGGAGAAATGATTAGTTAATGACTCTCAACTGTCCACTGGAGATTAAGTAACAAGGACCCACTGATGAAAAAACTACACCCGTGATATCAACTGTGCATGAATACCAGTAAATACAGAACAGTTCGAACAATAGTTACTGTAATACATTACTCATCAAAACCACAAGCAATAATATTTAACAAGCACTTAGAGGCAGGCAACTGCCAATGACGCTATTGCATGTTTTCCCAAGGAGTATCTATGGAAAAGAAACAGAGGGTTTTGGCACAGGACTAAAGTACTTGATTGGACACGTCTGGGACTTATACCTCAATATAATGCAGCCTTAATAGCACTTCATCAGTGAACATGTAAAGTGAATACTTCAAATTAAAAACGAATACAGGCTAAAAGAAAACTACCCATTTGTGAATTACTGACAGATTTTAACTTCTGGGAGATTCTATTAAAACTATCTTCTTACTTATGTTTATATCAGTGGGAGTGGGGCCCAGACCAAGTGGCAAATCTGGAAGTTGGAAAGTAAGCCAGGCGCAGCATTTTAACTCTGGCATGAAACTGGCAAGGAGGCCGGTGGGAATATATGTGCCTTCAGTATATGTGTGCCAAGGTGGGGCAGGGGAGGCAGAGGGAATGCAGAATCCTAAAGACTTCCGTCAAGTTCAAGTACTGCTCATCCTCCAGGAAACTTTCTGAAAAAGGAAAACAAAAATAAGAATTACATTGCCAACATCTGAGTTCAGTCTGGGAGTTGTTATGAAGATACAAACTTCATGAATTTGATCCTGTGGGACTCTGAAAGCATAAAAATGATAGAGAAAAATTGTGCAAGGACACAATATTGTTTCCTTTTTTCCAAAAGTTATGGCTTCAGTCCTAAAAATAACACACCATAGTCCAGACATTCTAGTACACATTAATAGGCAGACTGAATGGTTGTAACAAGGTCATGCCAGTGATCATTTCAGCTATGGATCCTCCAACACAAACTTCAATAAAGAGCATTACACTTCATCACTGACTAAAATGAAGCACTCAGGGCAGGGGCCATTGAGAAGGTGGGTAGTGGGGAGAGCACCTGAGGTTGTAGGCCAAGTCAGTAAAGCCGGTACAGGACCAAAGGGTGGGAGTGGAATTTGGCAAGTGTCTGTGGGGGTGATAATCAATAAGTGACTGGGGAGTGAGTCAGGGGAGCAACCAGGGATGTTGACAGAGGGTTCATTTTGGGGAGATTAAGACCTCTATCAAGGTATTCAGGCAATCAGAGTCCTAGGAGAGGGATTAGGCATTCACTGGGTCAGTTGGTGGAGTGGGGTGTTGGTCATTGCAGAGTAGGGCAGTCAGGCTGAAGCTGCTTGGGGGTGGGAGTGGAGGCTGGAGAAATTCCTGGGTGGAGACGGATCAGTTTTATGGAGGCTAAGAGAAAAGGTAAAACAAAAGTATGGGCTTTTCATTAATGGAGTCCCAGTCCATCACTAGTTGTATTGGGAGTGCCCAAAGGGGGCGGTCATTCTTTGGACAACTTGGATTAAATCCCCTCCAATGCTACAAAAGGAATTTTGCACAGGGAACAACCTAATTTGATAGATACTTGACCCAGAAATCAGATGTGCAAGCAGAAAGTGCTCAGTTGAATTTCCAGAGCACCTCAAAATAACCCAGAAAGGGACATCACCTTTGCACTCCATTTTAAGTATGTTTGTGGTTATGGGGTGCTGAAATAAACAACACTACACAATTTCATTTTGAGCCACATTTGTCTACCTCCTTAGAGGATTCTATCTAGATAATTGCTGCAATTAAACATATTGTTACAATATCTGAATACCATGATCTTCAGATGTCAACTAATTCAATAGCTCAAAGAAGCTGCATGAGGCAGTTTCACAGAATCTTTTCATAATGTTTTTCTGCAGAAATTTAACAGGATTGGCTGGAGAGATGCTGGCATGGAGTTACTTGTTTTAAGTTTAATACTCCTCGATGAAACCATTGCCTTTAATTTAATTAGTAAACAGAAAACTCTCACAAAACAAGTGCTCAAGGCTCTAGAAACCCTATTCACCTGTGTTGTCAGGACCAGGAGCTTTTGTTTTGTAAAAGATCAAGCATTTTGTGCCCATTATACACCAATGAAGCATTGGCTCTGATTTGGAATGTAAGCTTATGGCATTTACTAACTCTCTCTTTACTCACAAGATTATTTTCCAAGGTATTAATAATTTGTTTTATAAAAATATTGGTACTCAGCCTGATTGTGCATATTTTCACTCCTCATGTTCTTCTCAATTTTTTTTGGTAATTGCAATAGAATCAGAAACCAAGATCAATAGGAGTGTTTTAACTCCCTGAATCCCAGGGAAGGGTCACTCATTCCAGGATTCTTCTATATGCTTGCATACTCCTCCCCCAGGCGCCAAATAATCAAAAGTACATAATGGCCTGATAAAATATGTATTTGAACACATATAATAGTTTCTTAAAATATTTGTGAAAGTATACCTAAATATGCAGTAGCTGCAGGAAATACATTTGTCAATATATTTTCTGTGAGAAGTCAATAAAAATACCACAGAATATTCTTTATTCAGCTTGAGCTGTTGCCAAGTACTGATGTGTGGGTAGAAGTTGCACTTTGCACCACCAGATATAAGCATGATGAAATCTGAATTGATATTCATCTAAACTGGCAACTTCCTGTTCAAAACTATTCTAATAGCCTTATCATACGTCAAGAACTGAGCCTGAAAGTCCTAGACCAGCCTCTCCACACGGATGCAGACCAAATGGTGGGCAACAGGTCAAATGATATTTTCAGGTAATAAACAGAGCCACTCACTGCTAAATGAAGTGAGCACTAAGAGCACCCAGTGAAAGAAGGTGACTTCCGCCTTTAAAAGAGTTTAAAAAAGACTACTGTTTTCTCACATTTGCTTCCCATTTCAGTTTTCAAAGTTGCAGTTGAAGTCATCAAATAAAGAATCTGTACCTTTATAAAATTCTGCTGACAGATCTGATAGTTGAATAATGACTACAGCAGCATAATGATTAAGTTACTGGGCAGGCAAAAGAGGTCAGGACCATTGATCCAGTGTGATTATCTTCCTGACAGCTGGGGAATTTATATTCAATTAATTAAATAAATCTGCAATTTTGAAAAAGTAGTCTCAGTAATGGTAACTTGAAACCCGCTGGTTGTTGTAAGATCCCATCTGACTCATTAATCCTCATCAGGGAAGGAATCTGCCATCCTTAATATGTGACTCCAGTTCCATCAATGTGGTTGACTCTTACCTGCCTCCAGAGTTCAGAGGCTGTTAGGGATGGACAATACATGCTGGCTTTGCAGTGACATGCCCATAGAAGCATAAAAAATAGAGCAGAAGTAAGTCAAATTGCCCTTCAGTTCTGCTCTATCATTGAGTATGATCATGGCCCTTTTCCCACCTT
>JARFYF010000036.1:16415837-16432947 GCA_030265395.1 Rhina ancylostomus | reverse complement strand
AAAAAGCCTGAGATAATAAGCACAGGGAAAATGTATTAGTGCTTTATTTTCTTAAGTTTAAATAAATTCCTTTCAAAAAACACTTTAATTGATGTGTTACAGACACATAACCCAAAGCACAGTGAAGTGGAATGATTCCTGTTCTATCCAATATTGTATTATAGGTGTTGTGGTATGCAGCTTTTATGTTCAAGAGGCTCAGAACCTCTGTTGGTTTCCAAGGTTATCAACAGTTGAATTCAGCACATGGCAATGGCTAATTGGATGGAGTCAGTCACAAGAAGGGACATATTCAGTGTTTTAAATTTAGGGGGACATGAAACACATACAGTACATATTATTGCCAAGCATGTGAGTCCTCAATGTGATAAAATGATTACCAAGAGACCCATGATCCTCCTACCTCTTTACCCCACACATGCCCCCAGTCATGAGAGTAAGTACATTGCAATGAGATTGATGACAATGGATAGCATTCCTAATATTTATGATTAATGGACTGGAACTAGGTCTACAAAATAATGATGCAACAAGCAAATTTGTTGAAAGAAGTAATGTTATGAAGAATAATAATCATTCAGAACTGCAATGCAAAAATGTAGATTAAAAATTATTTGTGGCCATTTTAATATTATATCTTTTAGCCTATATTTTAACTGTTATTGTGCAAAGAAACTCTATGCCAGCCCATGAATCATTACAGTATTAGTGAATTAAACCACCTGGATATTTCTTCTATAATAACAAGTAATACTTTACTTTGAGTTTCATATTCTGTTTTCCTGCAATGAAACCAAGGGTAATTACAAAATTCTAGACTACCAAATTTTGAAACTAGCTCTTTAACTTTGTTTTAAGGCTTGTGACTGATTTATCCTTGTTGAACATGAGCTGTATTAAATACACCACTCTACCATCCAGGCCCCACCTCACTTCCCCAAATACCGGCCCTGCCAATGAAGCCTGCATCCTGAGCATAAAATAATCATGTGATGCATACTTTACACTGCTTTGGTTTTCTGAAAACAAAATGAGCGTTCAAAAATCAGATAACCAAAATGAGGGAAAAGTGCAGCACAGGGCTGGCTGTTCTGCTCAAAAGCTGTATTCAATTAATTAGCAATTTTGCTTTACATTGCATACCAATCTGGAGTTTCTTTTCATGTCTTTCTGTTGCATGGTCAGCAAATCCAACTCATTTTGGCGTGATTCAAGACAGTTGCTGCAATAAAATAAAGTAACTATTAATCCACAAAAATGTAACATTTTTTAAAGATGTGTCTGTGTATATCTCATAGATCTGATCTCTACATTAGCAGAAAGTTAGAGTTGCATGGGTGACTTCCAGAAAAACTTGGTTCCTGAAAGAGGTGCAAACACTAAATTATGAGCAGATAGGTGCCTTTGCAATGGGCAGACTGGACTTTTAAGACCACATGTTAAAAGCTTCAGCTACAGTTGCTCAGTCAGCAGATCAGTTATGGTTCAACTGTTACTGTTACATTTTCCTGATTTTGTAATAAGTATCTACTGGCCATCCCCAGGTTATGAATGTCCAACCTATAGACACCCACACATATGAATGAGCTCCCATAATATTAGATTCAAAAGTCTGATGTGTGTATTCTGTTCATTCCTACGAATAGCAGAAATAGTTTCCTCTCTCTCTCCACTTTTAGTAATTGTTCTTTCCTATCAATCTCATGTGGTTTCGATGCCATTCATTATAATAGTGTGAAAGTATGGTTACGTTATCAGGTGATTTTTGCGTATTTTCTAATTTATGAACAAAATCGACTTATGGACATCTGTAAAAACAGAATCTGTTCATTACCCAGGGATGGCCTATACCTGGTAAACAATCACACTTGATTGTAGATTTGGTTGTGTCAAAAGGATGTGGGTTCAGGACACCCTCCAGAAGTAAAATATGCATGGACAACTTAGTGCACTATCGGAGATGTTGCCTTTTGTGTGAGGTATTAAACTAAGGCCTTATCTGTGCTTTCGAGCAGATGTAAAAGATCCACAGGGACAATTTTGAAGAAAACCCATCTCATCAGCAATATTTATTCTTTAACTAAGATTATTAAAAAAGTGATTTTTTAAATTAAGATTATTAAAAAAGCTTATCTGATCATTATGTCATTATTCTTTGGGACCTTACAAAGTATAAAGCAGGTGCCACATTTCCTGCGTAACAATAGTAGCTACACTTGTCATAATATATTTTAAGCCATTTTACACTTTTCAATTTTTGTTGTTATTTACATATTTGACAACATCAATCTAACTACAATCTACCCAAAGAGCACCCTAACAATAACCTGCTTGTAATCAATGCCCAACACTTTCCCATTCACTAACTTTTTTTTCCTCCTGCAACAAGATTTTCTTTGCACACTGCAATCCAATTAATACTGGTATTCTGGTGGCAACATCTTTCTCAGTGTCACTGCTTGCACATTTCAGTCCTGCTCATTCCTGGTGCTAATGGGCTAAAACAAGTCTCATTGTCCTCTTCGTGCCTCTCTAGCCTATTGGCAGGAATTGATCCAGTCATGATCCGCTGTAGGGAGGAATTCATGAGAATTACCGGAGATATTTAGCAGAGGCTGCGGCAGATGCCATTTATATTTGGTGAACACAGAGAAGGTAGTGAGATGTATAATACAGGAGGAGAACTAGGGTGAGAGGAGTTCAGTTTATGCTGACATTGGTCAACAAACATTGATAGGAAGACTGTATCCCCAAATTGTTACTTGGGCACTAACAATTGATATGAGGTGACCGTTAACCTGAAAAGTTAGAACCTTGCCTAATTTTACCAGATTACACTATAGTGTGGATAGCTTAGTAATGCTGAATTAAGTAAATTGCACCTTACATCGTAGCAGATTTAATAAAGATTCTTACTTTAGGCCTTTCTGCAATGACTTGCATATTTTCTCCACACGGATTGGCTGTGGCTCCAAGATGCTAGAGTTTTTTTGTGAGGTTACAAGCCTCTTTGTTGATTTTACTGAGGAGATTCTTGTCAGTGGAGAACTTCTACCAACAAAAGGACTCCTGCAAAAGAAAATAATAGCATTGGTAATTCACTGTGAATATCACCTTATCAGTAGTTTTCATACCATAATGACCTTACGTATCCAGAATGGAACATTAGCAAGGAAGGTTTTTCCTAGGATTTGTAAAAATGAAGTAATACAGTAATATTGTTAACTTATTTTTAAATTTATTTATGTGGACATTAATGGAAAAAATCATTGTTCATTTCTGATTGCCTGAGATGTGCTCAAAGCAATTATCCAGACAAGTGGGTAGTTGCCATCACATCTTGATGTGCTTTGAATGTAGAACAACCGTTTTGGGGAATCAGAAGGAGAGTCACTTATAGCTGAACACCCAGTTTCTGACCTACGTTTGTATCTTTGGTATTTGTGCGGTGGGTCAAGTTAAGGTTCTGATCAATGGTGACTTCCAGGTTGCTGACTTCTGGAGACTTGGTGATGGTAATGCCATCTAGATGGATGCAATCTTTCTTGCTAGCTTTGGTACTTGTTGGTTTACATGTCACTTGCCATCTATCAGCCCAGACCTGAATGTTATACATATCTTTCTGCACTCAGTCATGAAATTGCACATTGTGTAAACTACAAAAATATGGTATTTGTTTATTATCTCCTCCAGGCAAACAAGCTACAGCTTTAATCTGGTTGAAATGGATTTTAACTTCTTTTATTATTTACTTTTAATTTTCCAGTTTTTAAGTGAAATGGGTACAAACTACAATGCCAGACATTTTGAGCCTGCAGCCAAATCTATTGGGAAAACATTTGAATGAAATGGAGATGGCATTTTGTTCTTTCTTCCTGTTTGGACAAATCCTTGCATTTTCCTTCTTTGCTCTCTCCTAGCTCAAGTCAGAGCTCTGTCTCTTCATTCTCTCTGATATTCTCCCACCACCACCAGCCCCCAACTTCCTTATCAATCTAAAAATTTCTATTTGTTTTGAACCAAACTTTCTTGATAAAACAGCACTATTTTCACAGTAAAAGAGATTCATGGAATGGCCTAGCTACATCCATTTAAAAGCATGATTAGAGCATAGAAGAGCCTTGAGGCAATCCACCTTTAGATGTGTATGTTTCAAAAAAGTGGCCAAACATCGTGAATTCATTGCTTATCTTGCATTGTACAGGCCATAGAGGACCTATTCCTTCATCAGGGAAAAAGCAGCACAGTTTTGTTGTTGTCTTAAAAAAGAATTCACTAAAACTACTCATCTTTGAAATATTTTTGACTTCTACTATTTAGGTTTCAGATTAAGTATCAGCATTGATTTTTTTCAGCAATCAATAGGAAATTAAATGTGGAACAAATTTTAGTGCCATTTCAACAATATGCACTGACTATTGCATCTGCTGAATACCTGGAAACAAGCCCCAAACTTGATATACCCACCTCATAAAATATATTGAGTGCATATATTTCTTTTGAATACCCTGAATGTAATTTTGATTATTAATCCAAAGCAGTAATCTAATAACTATTAAACTAGTCCATCTTTCTTTTTTTTTGAAATCATCTAGTCTCTTTAATCAAATTGCTGTAACCACTGTTACATATTGTTAGTCATTCTTTTGTTTCTGTTTTTCACTTTCCCCTTCGTTTCCTGTCTACATTCATCTTATTCTTCACTGTTGTGGGATACTCAAAAAGAATCCCCAAACATAATATGATGAACCAAGACATTTTTTAAATATGTAAATATAAGAATTGAGTTTTATGTACGTTTTTGATGGCCTGGATTCCTCTGATGTTTATCATTTTTCACAGTTGACGTTTTACAGAATGTAATTGTGGATTTGATATCCGATTGGAACCATATGCATATTTTGAACACAGTGAAGGAAACTTGGGACCCAAATGGTAACATTTCAAGCTCATGAATCATTTCTTTCAGGACTGGAGTCTCTGCATCACATCCAAAAATTTCCCAACAATCTTATAATTCCTTATTAAACTGTTAAAAAAACATGCCTCATAGATCTCATGCTCTGCTGATATGTTTCTGCTTTAAATAAAATCTGTGCATCTGCGCAAAATATCAAATATAATAATAAACATTAGAGGAATTCAGGAATTTTTTAAAACAAGTAAAAGTAAACAAACTTGTTTTTCAGAATCGAAACAGTTTTATAAACTGGATTGTCCTTTGGCTTTTACATCTATCACTTCAGTGTTCCAACAATTTTTTTCTGGCAGCCTCCAAGAAAATTATTCTCCCACATGAATGGTAGCAATCTCTCACCCACACTTATTTAAATCTACTGGAGATACATTGACTACATGGCATTATGGTGGAGGTAGTTGAAAAAAACATAATAAAAACCCTGCCAACTGATCACAGGGCTGCATTTGTCCTGCATATCTCCACTTGCTGAATATAAAGACCATGGAGCCCGAATTGAATTGCATGTGGACACATAGGGTAAGAAGGCACTGTGGACTGGACCTTGGCTAGATCCCTGCAGGGCAATGGGGAGCTATTTCTTTAAGAGCACAATGTTCAAGGACTCGTTAACCAGAGGCACAATTCCCAGTCTTTCTGCACGGTTATGCAGAGTTACCACATTTTTTTAAAGAATTGCTTAAGAATTGTGAACTTAGTTGGCTGGAGCTCTTAAAGTGCCAGTTCTCAACTGCAACCCCCATCTCAAGTAGTGAAGCTGAAATGGATTGTCTGAGTCAGAAGTGGCAGATGGGAAATGGACCAGGTATACCCTGACCTTAGACAATCGATTGTGGCAGCAGACGTAGACACCTGGGGAAAGCAAAGATGTAGTTGAGCATGTCCAAAGAAAGAAGATGGGCTTACTTTGAACATGTCACATTAAATTCATCAGTGAGGATATCATTGTTGACTTTGGCTCTGCACTACCTGGTAGTGGTTCAGATAAGGATGAGTCTATAATTTAGACTTGAGCAGGCCTTCATCATCCTGTTAAGATCTGCTTTTTTCCCCATTTGAGGTTCATTCAGCTTCTTCAATGCATACATATTCTCCAAGTTCGCAGAAGCCAAACCAAACATGTATGGCATGCCATTTGGCATTACTACTTCACATCTAGCAGTCTCCGGAGCCTTATCATACACACAAAAACCTGCCATCAATTTGCAATTATGCATCATGATTTTGTACTCAAATCCATTCCACAGCTCATAAAATGCAGGCACCTTGGTTATTGAACTTCTAGGTTCATGATACTTTGGCAACTCAGTGGTGCTGCATAGAGCAGCTGTCTCATAGCTCCAGTGACCTGGATTTGATTCTGATCTCCGGTACTGTGTGGTGTTGTACACTCTCCCTGTGACTGGGTGCAGTTTGTCGTGCTGCACCAGTTTTCTCCCCCATCCTAAAGGCAAGCTGGTTGTTAGGTTAATTGCTAGTGTAAATTACTCCTCATGTAGGTGACTGGTGGGTGAATCAGGAAGTTGTTAATAGCCATGTGTGACTGAATAGTTTACAGTGAAATAAATGGGGAAATGGGATTGATGGGGTTGTTCTGAGAACCAGCATAGGATCAATGAGCTAAATGGCCTCCTTCTTTGTCATAAGGGAATATGGAACACAGTACTTGCAGTGGAAAATGTACTTATTCATAAAGACTTTTGTGATGCATCATAAATTTTTTTTTTCACTTGAATGAAACACTACTAGTTTTACACTGCCATTCCTGATTAATCTGCAAAACCAGTGATATTTGCTTGGTGACAGGGAGTGGTGATACTGTGCGGTTTGCTGATAAGAATATTGAGTTTGAGGTATTGCTAGATTGGGAGTTAATATTGACCAGCAAGTATGATGCTAACGCATATAACATTGCAATGGCTCCTGCATCACAAAAGTTATACTTTAAAATGAGATGAAAAGAGTAAATAAGTGTAAGATTATCCTTCTTGTCTTAGAGCCGAGTCAAGATAAATATATTTTTCATTCAAAATAACCAATTTAATATCAATATATTCAATCTACACAAACTAATATTTTATCATGTAACACAGCTAGCAGGAATTTTAATATTGAAGTTATAATGAAATCTATACAGTTCAAATAATGCCCAATTGTTTTAGAATAGAACCAGAATTATTTGTTGATTCTTCCAATGCCAGAGGGCAAATTCCTCACCAGCTGAAATATGTAAGGGTATTAAAGTAAAGCTTGTTACTGCCTTTCAGTCAGCCATTATATAAAGTTGTTTTGCATTGTGTAAGATTAAATAGCAGCAGATCATATTAGCTGCAATTAAACCTAGACATCATATCCTGTAATTTTAACACTTGCTCGAGTTTAGCTTAATATCAGATTATACCCTCAAGCAGTTTAAGTGATACATATATGAAATGCTCATAGCTAGGTGCCTGTAATGTGACTGACAGCAGGCAAACTAGATACTCATCAACTGAA
Organism: Rhina ancylostomus; assembly: GCA_030265395.1. Classification (NCBI taxonomy): domain Eukaryota; kingdom Metazoa; phylum Chordata; class Chondrichthyes; order Rhinopristiformes; family Rhinidae; genus Rhina; species Rhina ancylostomus. Next base: position 16,425,473 of record JARFYF010000036.1, on the reverse strand, counting down.
AGAAATGGCATGGCCTGCCATGTCTATATCATTCTGCTATTATGTAATTGCAACTAAGTATTGTGTGCTTCTGAGAGAGCATGTAATGAAATTTTCATCATATTCAATTGTAAACCCAAAGCTATGGAAAACAAGTTCAATTTTTTTAATCTGTGAAAAAACACATTTTGCAAAGGAGAATTGAAGTTAATAGGTGTAGTAAAAGAATCCCCTTTAGAGAATGAAAGTAAGTTTATTTATATCATCTGCTGCTTCTTCAGTAGTTGTGTCAGCATACGTGGAGTGATGTGAGAATTATATGTACTCAGCAATCAATCAGACAGCCTCATTTTAAACTATTTAGTAGGTATACTCAGGAATTAGTGACTAGCCAATGCTATATCTAGCAGGGAGTCCATAAATTTATTATTCTGTGATCAACTGTATTCCATTGGTTTGAATTATGTCTGAGCAACAAAAAAACACTTTTTGCTTTAAGAAGGACCTTTACTGTTTTAAACAAGAATGTTGTCCAGAAATTCCTGGCATTGGCAAACCGCCCGTGCTTTCCTCTCACATACTTGCTAAGCCTGCATTTATTTTATTCAGATCCCCAGTGAAAACTTCCTTGCAGAAGCCATCTGATCTTCGTTGGCAAAGCAAAGCACAGACATAACTCCCATCACGTGGTAGACACAAAACAAGCCAGGCACTGAGAAAAAAAACCTTCTCACAGCCAGCTAAGCCCTGACTCTGACTTAGTAGATTGTCAAAACTTTCAAGAAGTTTTGAATGTTCATGAATATCTTTAACATCCAGAAGTATTCAAAATTATTTTAAAAAATAATCAAATTGTTGAAAATAAAAAAAAACCACATACAGGCCTCTAAGTGATCCCTTAATCTTCCATATTCCAGAAATACAACCCTAGTTTGAGAAATTTCTCTTTGTAAGTTGTGAAAATTCAGTGACAGATATATCCTTGTAGACTAGCTTCAATGTACTTGCCATAAAGGGCAGCCCAAACCTTTTCACAGAATTCTGTGCCCTGAACAATACTTGTTTCAAACCTGACAGCACTTCATTTTCTGATTTTGTTTCAGATTTCCAGAATCTGCAGTATTTGTCTTTTCAATGACTGCTAGGTTTATTGCACCATTACTAAAAGATTGTGCCAAATCCAAAAGGTGATGCACTTCTGGATTTTTGTTCCTAGCCTATTGAGCATGGAGATCACTAGGCATGTGCAGTCGAATTAAATAGAATGTAATGCTCATTTTAACATCACATGCACAAAATTGTTCACCATTTATAATGCCTGAGAATGGCTCACACACTGAAGACAGTTCTAACAGGCCTGCTTCAGGGTTATTTACAAGAAGCCTAACCTTACATGGTCACTGCTGGGAAACTGAATTATTTATCTTCTTCCAGGTAGATTTTTCTTTAACTTAAATCTATGTTCTCACCATCAAAAAGCACCTCCCCCACTAACATGCCCTTTCATCCTAATGTTCTCAACTCTGACCAGTCATTTCCCCAACTGAACCTAACTGTTCTCTTTGCAATCTTGCTTTGACCACACTGTTATTTGCCTCAGCCATCATCCATCCCAACCTCGTCGATTCTCTGATGATCTCCTTTGCCTTTCACCCCTAACAGAATACCTCTGTGCAATCTCCCCTCAAGCCTCTTCTCACCTAACTTCCTCTACACTCCACTCTCTGGAATGAAGGGGGATATTGGACAAAGGGGCTTTAAGCATGCTTAATTGTGAAGGCCAGTTCAGTTACATAACACCTTGGGCCTTGTGTGCAATTAACCTCATGCTGGACCTCATACAAAACTGGTCTGGTAACCCTCTGCAATCCCACTTTGATGTTACACAGTTTCAAGCTCAATATGCTTATTAGCTGTTCTATAATACTCGATTATACTTACTGGGATCTTCTGCTTGCCATTGATCCAAATGCAGTAAATGAACGGCTGCGATTGAGCCCACTAGAATCAGCAGGAGAGGCAAAGTGCAGTTTCACAGACATTGTTCCTGGGGACTTGGGTGTGAGTCCTATTGATAGATAAGAAAAATGTATCAAATATGAGGCAGCACAAAATAATATCTATTCCCATGGACAAGGGAAGAAATCTTTGAAATGGTGAACCTTTAAAGAAAACTACATTAGGAAAATTGCTTATTTTTATGTTAAGATATTTCTGCTTTTTTCAAAAGTAGGAAAGAATGTATGAACATCTCATAATATGGTATTTTAACAGAAACATATGAAGAATCACTGAAGACAGAAAACCATAGTGATTCAAGAACATGTGATGCCTCTGGACACGACAACTATCACATGCAATATCACTACTGAACCAACATTAATTTCTACATAATTCAGCTTCTTAATGTGGAAATATTGAAAGATTCCTTAAACTAACTGTTTACTATCACACTGCAATATTAAGACGGACTACATTTATTTCTATAAGTATTTTCTCCTTCAGAAAACAACACTAGTCATAGATGTACTCCATCTAAAGTGGGCTAAAGAAACTAGTGATGGTGTGAAGTTAATGTCAATTAACACACACTTTTTTAATATTTGAGAACTTCACCATTCTGTTGTTTCTGCACAAAGTAAACAATTGCTTGTTGAAGGAATTTAATCAGGCATTCATTTAAATAAATAGTTTTAAGATTTGTTAAATATGGAGAAAAATTCCATTTTGCTCTAAACTATTTGGCTTCAATAAAAATGTGGATGTTCCAGCAGTATAATCACAATTACATGAAATAACATGTTACAAGTAAGCAGCACATTTGTGTGCTAACATGTGGTGGAAAGAATAAAAGAACATCAGATTTTATAAGTGCTGCATTCTGACTAAGATGATGGCACGAGGCCCAATTGCAGGATGCTTCCATTTCACCTCACACTTATTCATTTCTGGGAGCCGAATGCCACTGGCAAGATTACCCTTGAAAAAGTGGGGGTGAAACACCTTCTTGAACTGCTGTAGTCCTTCTGGCTAAGTACTGTTGGATAGGGTGTTCCGGGACTTGGACTCACTGTTGATAAAGGACTGCCAATATATTTCAAAATCAGGATGGTGTGCAACCTAGAGGGAAACCTGCAGGTGGTACATATTCTAATGCTCTTGTTCTTCTCAATAGTAGAGGTTAAGGATGTGAGAGGTACAATCAGAGTAGTCTAAGCAAGTACTTGTATTGCATTTTGTAGAAGTACACACTGCAGTCATGAAATGCCAGTAGTTGAGGGAATAAATGTTGAGGTGGATGGGGTCCCAATCACGTGGACCACTTTGTCCTAGTTACTGTCAAGGTTCTTGAGAGTATTCTACCATGATCTTGACTTGGGCCGAGCAGGTGGTCGAAAAGCTCTGGGATGTCATGAAGTGGGTCACTCGTCACAGGATATATAGCCTCTGAACTGATCTTGTAGCCAAGGTATTTAATAGCTAGTCCAGTTAAATTTCTGATTCCCAGGATATTGATGGTGGGAGGTCAGCAAAATAATACCATTGAATATCAAAGGATGTGTGATTAGACAGTCTCTTGTTGGAGATTATCATTGCCTTACATTTTTGTGATTTGAATGTGATTTGCTATTTATGATCCCATACCTAAAATGTTATCTGGGTCTTGCTGCATGCAGGCATGGACTGTTGCACTTGAAGAGTTGCAAATGGAATTGAACATTGTGCAGTTATCAACAAACTTCCCACTTTCTGATGTTATGGTTGAAGGGAGGTCATCCTTGAAGTACATGAAGATGGTTAGGCTTAGGACACTGCCTGGGAACTCCTGGGGCTAAGATGATTTACTTCCAACAACCACAATTGTCTTTCATTACACAATAACCCTAGCCATTGGAGTGTTTGTCTTTTGATGCCTTTTGACTTCAGGTCTACCAGGGATTCTTGTTGCCCCATATGATCAAATATACTGTCATAGTTGCCTCACTTTATAGAGTTTAGATCTTTTAACCATGTTTGGATCAAGTCTGAAGTCTGGAGATGAGCAGTCCTAATGAAACCTAAACAGTTCCTCAGTGAGTGGGTTAAGAGTGAGGAAATGCCAATCATTAACATCATTGATGGCAGCTTCCATCACTTTGCCAAGGTTAAGAGTAATCTAATTAGGTGGCTACTGAATTGGTCATCACACTTAGGAAAGGCCTTTCCTCACATAAGGTTGATTTAATAGCATTTGATACTTTAGCCTGGGTACTTCTAAATTTTAGTCCTCCAGCCTACAACCAAAATAGTCATTGGTGGGCCATGCAGCAACCAATTAATACAGCAGTAGAGGCACAGATGAATTTCCAGGCATTCTTCACATTAAAATGCAGCATTATACCTTCATTCCAGTTGCTGATGAGTCAGTGTCCATCTTCACTGGGTAGATTTGATCAAAAACAATTGAAAGCAATCTCAGCCAGAAACATAACACCCATAAAAAAACAGATGGCATTCATCTTTACAAATGAAGGATTTATAGTTGGCACAAGTTCAATCTGTCAGTGCTGTTTAAAGTATGCTGAAATGGTTGCTTTTCCTTGAATGGCTCCAAACTCACAGACAAAATACTTATAAATAACAAAAATATAAATGTTACATTTCACTGGTTAAAAAAACCATTTACAAAAAGGAAGGATCACATCTTGTAATTAAGCTCGAAAAAATACTAGAATATTTTTCCATATATCTGCCATTCCATTCTTTTTAATTCAACAAATCTCCTTTCTACTTTTAAGGATATGGCACAGATCTCTTCTTTTATCAATCCTAGCCATGTTCTCAAAGGCTCAAAACACTAAACACAAAAGTTCAGTGAAAGGAATAGAATGATGATCCATGTTATGATTCTGGAGCAATATACGGAACATGGTTTCAAACACAAACACAGAAACCAACATATTGCTCCACTCTTTTATAAGTGATAATGTGAAATCACCTGATACTAGATTTCTAAATATCCTTGGGAGATGCATCTCAGTACTGCATTATAAAAAATAGGGCATAAGACATGATTGGCACAAACAGTGAAAATAAAAAAAATCTGCACACTTTGGAAATCTGAAATAAGAACAGAAAATGTTAGAAATACTCAGCAGGTCAGGCAGCATCTGTTTCCCTGTAAGAGACATCAGGATTCTTTATTGATTATTTACCAAAAAAATGCAGGGGGCAGATGGGTCTTCAAGTAGTCCTTTTGTTTACTTACTATGACACAGAAAGAGACTATTCAGCCCCATTAGGTCCAAGTCGGCTCTCAGCACAGCAATCCCATCAGTTCCAGTGCCCCACTTCTTATATCCCTGTCTCCCTCAAATACCCATCATCCCCTTTAATTGTTTTGTCACTTGTCTACACACACAGGTAATTCACAGTAGCCAAAAGGGGGCATAGTGGTGCTGGTTGGTAGGATAATTGGCTACTGCAAATTCCTCCTGATGTAGGTGTGTGGAAGGAGAATCAGGGGGAGTTGAGGGGCATGTGAGAGAGGATAGAAAAGGAAATCAATGGGGAAAATGGGTTAATGGAATTGCCCTGAGAGGTGACATACACTCAATGGGCTGAATGGCCTCCTTCTATATCATGAGGGAATATGCAACTATTAATCATACCAGCAATGCTTTTGGCATGTAGGAGAAAAGCAAAGCACCCAGAAGAAACCCACGTGACTACAAAGTGCGAACTCCACATGGACAGCAGCTATGGACAGAAACTGAGCCCCTGAGCCCAGGTCCTCGGAGCTGTGAGGCTGCTGCATTAACTACTATGTCCCCCCTTTTCAAATCCTCCCTAAGTTCTTTAATACATGTCTTGATTTTCTTTGGCTGATACATGTTGAAGTATAATTAATGTTTTTAGTTGATAACCGGAATCTGGTTTATGGTTTTATATTGCTGGGTTCAAATTGATGCCAGATGATATAGGATCCTGTTTATGTTTTGGTACACAGTATAATTTAGTCGTTAGCACTGAGGTAGGCAAACTAAGTCATACACTTCAGGATTTAGTCTGGTACAGATATTGGAAAGAAAAGAATACATATTTAAAGGAGATGAATTATAAAAAAACCTTTAAACTCCCAAAATTTCAGATCAATTCAGTTTGAAGATTTATCCCTTCTTGAGTGCAATTACCTTTCCTTGAAATATGACCTCATCAGATGAGTTGGCTGAGAAAGACGTCACATAATGAGGTTTGTGGTGGAGAGCCTGCATTCCACCACTCCAGGAGAACTACTTTCTTATCCAAAAACATTTGGATACTTCAATGCCATGAGCAATCTGGCACACTCACAACTATTGTTTTATATCTATAATTTCTTTCATTGAATATTTATATATATCCTGCTATCAATCTCTTCTTTATCTTGAACTATATTTCTAGCTTGTGGCATCATTATTTTGATTCATTCATGTAGCCATGTAACACAGATTGGTAGTGTACCAGTGACTAATAAGCAATGAAATCGTTTTAGGGTATTATTAAAGATACACTGACAACTGTAATTAATGAATGATACTCTTGCTTAGTTGCTTAGTCCTTTGCAGTTCCAAACTAGTGCTCATTAGTTATGGAGCTGACTTAAGCTGCATTTGTTAGAAATTCCTCAATGTACAACAATATGATTTGAAGCAGGATGTTCAGGATGCCAGTTTTGCTTATTCCATAGAGGATCAATTTACGAACACACACAACATGCAATATGTCCCACATATTGGAATTGATGAATTCCAAGTATTCTGCATACTTACCACAGGAACCTTTGTGCAAATAATGGAGTCACCTTTGCAGCAAAGTTACCCTTGAAAATCAGGAACTAGGTCTGAAGAAGGGCATTGTGTGTCACCAACAGCTGTTGGAATATTGTACTAGAGAAACAAAGGACTGCAGATGCTGGAATCTAGATGAAAAACCCTATGATGCTGGAGGATGCTGCCTGGCCTGCTGAGTTCCTCCAGCATCATAGTGGTTTTCATCTGGAATATTGTACTGTTGGATGTGGGATTGCAGGGCAGGGATCATGGTAGTCAAGCTACTCTTGGTTAAAAAAAAGATTTTTCTGAGAAGAATGAAGCTGTGTCGTCACTACCAGACTCCCTAGACACAACATGTAGCAGCATCAGGTTTTCACTGTCTGAGGGATAACACTTGCTTTTGTAGCTATGACCAACACCAGTTGCAAATAGTCTACTTGAGGCAGAAAATTGTACCTGTTGTATCGTCTATCACCATCATACCTGGGGAAGAACCAAGAGAAGTGCAGAAGTACATGCCTGAAGTCGAACCAAGTATACCAGAGAGTGAGATATCAACCTGGGGAAGTGGTAACACAACACTAGATATGTGCTTAATAGCAAAGACAGATGCAATACCAGAGGTAAAGGATCTCACAACTAGCAAATCAGGCCAATACTCTGAAACAAGAGATTCTGCAGATCCTGAAATCTGGAGCAACTTACACAAAATGCTGGAGGAACTCAGCAGGTCAGGCAGCATCTATAGAGGGAAATAAAGTCAAAGTTTCAAGTCGAGACCCTTCATCAGGACTGAAAAGGAAGAGGGCAGAAGCCAGAATAAAAAGGTAGGGGCTCAAGCGAGTCTGGGTGAGCACATGGTGAAGAGCCGGAGAGCAGCAGAGATCATAGAGGGGGAGCAGCAAGAGAGGGCCTCACTGAACTCCTGTTGAAGAGAGGAGGAAAACTTCTTCAGGGTAGGCATACCTTGAAGAGGCTTCGCAATGGAGCATCAAAATGGATAATCTGCAGTGCAATCTGAAACAATACTTAGAAAATCCTCCTGCCCAGTACAGAAAAATAAAGTTAACTTCTAATGTCAAAACCATCTTAAAAGCACTGATGTCTTTATTGTCAAAATATCCTCATTTTTCTTGTAATAACTTGAGTTTACAGCTATAGTACATAGAGGATACTGGCATCAAAATAACAGATAATGCTTGTGATGTCTTAGAGCCTTACTATTTTCATGAAATGTCAAGTCATCATTATGTTCAAGGATATTACTGGCAAATATGTTGTGATTTTAAAACATTTAATAATTGTTCTTTGCACATTTCTTTGTAATATTTAGTCTAATTTCAGTCATTTTTTGTTACAGATGATGGCTGATTTAATGTTCAGAAAGCAGGATTTTGACCAAGCAGTATTTCACTTTCAACAACTTTTAGAGCGCAAACCAGGTAAATATAGCAGTTTACTGTTTTTAAATTGATTATGTCTTGTAGTCAGTATTACAATTATGCCAAAAAATGATGATAATCTGCCAAACTGTTATTATTTATTCTAAGAATGTTGATATGAAAAATATCAATTTTGCTGACCAATTAACATGAACTTCACCAAGGAAGTAGGTATAAAAGAAACAGTAGGAATGAACTTTGCATTTTATTTAATAACTGTGTGATATATGTTAAAAGTTTGGGTCTTTCTCTTGTATCTAATCTGATACATTGAAACCTTAACTGTCTAGTCACCACCATCTTGCCTGTACCTCATGGAGCAGTAGCAGTATCTAGGGAAATAACAATGATACTCACTTTCTCGTGGATCAGATCTCTATGAAACTATACACATTCAGTTTATCTCACTGGAGAAAAAAACTTAGATTAACAAACGAGATGCTGTATTCCACATTGAACCACACAGAGCATCAAAAATGATATAATGTAATCAGAATAATGTTTTTGCCCTTTTCCAAAAATGAGGTTTGCTTATGATATCTTATTTTGTAAAATGTGAATTAACCTTGCCCAGGGTAGCAATCTGTTGCCTGACTGAATTTCTGGTATCTATATCCTGAATTTATATGCTATTCACCATGATGCATTGGGTTATTCAGCAATACAGTTCTTGATGTCTTCCATTATAACTTGGCGCTCTTAAGAAATCACCATTCTTAGAAATTTATGTAAATTGACTACCATCCTATATCTTAAATCTCTCTTGTCAAATGGTGCCGAGCCTTCTGAATAAATTCTGCTCAGATTATATTTAAAAATCACTTGCATCTGACTTTTGTATTGGGATAATGGCGAAAGAGTATCAAGCTATAACAACTGGCATTCATGTTTTTTTGTTCAGATAACTTTGTCACATTAGCACGTTTGATTGATTTGTTGAGGAGAGCTGGAAAACTAGAAGATGTTCCAAGGTTCCTTGATATGGCTGAAAAACACACTCCAAGACCAAATTCTGAGCCAGGATTTAATTATTGCAAAGGATTGTACCTCTGGTAAGTTATCCTTTAATAAAAATAATTATGAGAGAATAAATAACTACTGAAGATCCAATGATCAAATACATGTGACCAGAAAGATCAGAAAAATCTTACGTGTGAGTTGAGTTTGTCCATTGCTGACAGGAAAGCAGTTTTGAGCTTTATTTAGCAAGTATAATATTCTGTTTTATGACATGGTTCCAGATTTGGGTGTCAATTTACTTGATTTTTTTGTTGTCATTGTTTTATATTCCTAAATCATGTTCAGTCATTGAGGCATCCTACTTTGGACAGATGTTGGGACTCTAAATTTATGACACCTATACTCTCCAGTAATGAGCTAGCAGTAATGATATCATTTGTCCTGATCTTAGTTAACATGTT
>JARFYF010000036.1:16387637-16407841 GCA_030265395.1 Rhina ancylostomus | reverse complement strand
TCATGTGGCATTGAACAGACCAATGCACTAAAATACCACTGAGGAGCAGGTAAAAGCCTGGAAGGGGGGGGGGGGTGTGGAGGGGGAGGGTGTTGTTCAGAAAACAATAGGGAGCTGGCTTTGGGAAGTCATGGTGGTGTTGTGGCCTAGTATTTTTTGCAGGAAAGGAAAGCATGGGGGCACAAGGAGCTACAAATATTGGAACTTGGAGCAACAGACAATGCGCGAGAGGAACTCAGCAGGTCAAGCAGCGTCTGTGGAGGGGAAAGGAATTGTCGATGTTTGGGGTCGAGAGGGAAGATAACCAATTTAAAGAGGAGAGGGGGAGTAGTGAGACGGGGGCAGTAGATGATCGGTGGACTGAAGAGGAGTGAAGAATGATGGGCAGGGAAGAGAGGGAGGAGGGGTGGAGTTCACCCGCCTAGCTGTATCCACCTTCACTGGCCTGGCTCCATCTGCCTTTTTTTTTGTCTGCCTCCACCTATCATCCAGCTGCCTCTGTCTCCCAACTCCACCCCTCCCCACCCCTACCTTAGTTGAGCATGGTTCACAAGCTGCTTTAGGTAGGGGTCATGGCTGGGTTGAGTGGGTCATGGTGTCCCAAGAGTTGCAGCAATGACTTAAAACGAACATTACTTAAAGGGAACCTTGCTGCGGTTGGTTCCAAGTTATAGGCTGGGATATGCTCATCTGAGTCCATGAAGTAACAAGTATTGTGAAGACTTACACATGCACAGGGTCCTCAGTGAGAGAGTATTTTAAGTACACAGCAGACCTGGAAATAAAATCCTGGATTTGTACAAGTTGCATTAAAAACATAAACAATAGGAACATGATTAGCCCATCTGGCTCCTTAAGCCTGCTCCACCATTTATTATGATTATGGCTACTTTTCTATCTATGTTCATTTTCCAGCAATATCCCCATATTTATTCCCTTAATTTTCAGAAATCTATTAATTTCTATTCTGAATAAATAGAATGTCTGAGTCTTCACAGCCCTCTGGGATAGAGAATTCTAAAGGTTCATCACCCTCTAAATGAAGAAATTTCTCCTTACCTTCATCCTGAACAGCTAGCCACTTATTTTGTAACTGTGCCCCCTACTCCCAAATTCTTTAACTAAAGGAAACATCCTCCCTACATCCAGCTTGTCAAGAATTTTGTTTGTTTTGATTAAATCTCCTTTCATTCTTCTACACTCTAGAGAATACAGTCCCAATCTACTCAATGTCATCTTATTTCGCAGAACCACCAAACCCAGAACCAATTTACTAGATCTTTACATTACTCCCTCTATGGCAAGTACATCTTTTTTTAGGAAAAGAGATCAAAACTGTACTCAATACTACATATGCATTCTCATTGAGGCCTCATATAGTTGCAGTAAGACTTCATTATTCTTTATTTAAATCCCCTCTTACTTAGGGCTAAAATACAGCAATTTTTGTATGAGAACACCTGGGCTCCTTTGAACGTCAACACTACCCAATGTCCCACCGTCTAACACTCAGCTTTTCTGTTATTCTCTCCAAAGTGAGTGACTTCACATTTTTTTCATATTATATTCCATTTGCTATGTTCTCGCCCAATCAGCTTGCCCATATCCCCTTGAAGCCTTTGTACATCCTCCTTCATAATTACAACCCTACCTAGTTTATTATCATTAGCAAATTTGGAAACATGACTTTTGAGTTCCTCAGTCAAATTACTGATATAGATCATGAATTGCTCAGATGCAAGTACCCTCCTAAGCACAGCCTGCCAACCTGAGGAGGACTGGTTTAATTGCACTCTTTGCATTCTGTCCAATAACCAATTCTCAATCTCTGTCAGTACATTACCCTAATTCCATGTGCTCTAACTTCATTAAACAACCTTCTCTCCAGGACCTTACTGAACACCTTCCTAGAATCTAAATGCACCACATTCTTTGGTTCCTCTTTATTTATTCTACTAATCACATTCTCAAAGAATTCCAACAGATCGGTCAAACATGATTTTACCTACATTAATCCATGCCGAGTCTGCTAGACAAACACGTTGGTAGTTCCCAGCTATCTCTTCCTCTTCTTTCATAAACAATGCGTCATATTTCCTACCCTCCAATCAACAGAACCATTCCAGAATCTAAAAACTGTGGAAGGTGATGACCAGAACATGTACTATCTCTAAAGTCACTGCTTTCAAAACTCTGGGACATAAATCATTGAGTCCTTGAGATTTATTAGCATTCTCGCTCATCAGCCTCTCAAACACAATTTGATAATTAATATTTAATTCCTTCAGTTCTTCATTCTTCCCGGACACTTGATTGTCAAGGTATTTCTGGCAGGGTTTTTGTGACTTCCTCTGTAAAAGCAGATGGAAAATAATTACTTAATTCCTCTGCTATTTCCTTATTTCCCATTATAAATTCTCCTGTCTCTGTCTGTTAGGGGCCCACTTTAGTCTCCTTTATAAGTACTGATAAAGTACCTATCTCAAAGTCCGTTTTAATTTTTCTTACCAGTCTACTGTCAAATTCTACCTAGTCTTTCTTTATCATTTTCTTGGTTTTCATTCAATGAGGTCTAAAATGTTCCCAATCCTCAGGACCATTGGTATTTCTTGCAACTTTATAAGCCTCTTCTTTTGCTTTAAAACTACCCTTAATTTCTCTAGTCAGCCATAGACAAAAATTTTCCATAAATAAAAAGAACAGTTTTTCGGTTGGAGTTTTGTGCCTTGGATTTTTTATACAATATGTGTTATTTCCATAACTGTTAGTCATTGCCTGTCCACTGTCATGCCAATGAAGCACAGTCAATTTTCCCCTCATACACTACAGTCAACTCTCCCCTCATACCTTCATTTCCTTTGTATAGATTTTAAGACCCTCGTTTTGCATTGTTAACATTAATTTCAAACTCATTGTAAGATTCTATCTTATCAGAGTCGCCCACTCACAAAGGCTCCTTGACAAAATTATCAAGCAACCCTTCTTCATGGCACAAAACAAGAACCAAAGTAACCTTTTCCTCTGTAGGTTCCTCAGCATATTGATCTTGAAAAGCATTTCATATGCATTCCATGTATTTATCTCTCACTTTATTATAACAAATTTGATTTGTCCCATTGATATGTAGAATAAAATCTGCCATGATTACTGTATTACCTCTGTTACACACACCTCTTAGTTGCCAGATTTATACTATGCCCAATATTACAACTACTATTTGATGGCCTTATCAATGTTTTCTGCTATTTGCTATTTCTTAGTTCAACCCAAATTGATTCTAGTTCTACATCATGATCTGTCATGTCAAGATCATTTCTCACCACTGCACTGATTTGCTCCCTTGTTAATGGTGGTATACCATCCCCTTTTCCTTTTTCTGACCTTCCTGAATTTGAATACCCTGGAGTATTTTATTTTCAGTTGCAATCACCCCGCAGACACATTTTTGTAACTGCTTATGTTTGTACCATTAATTCATCTACCTTGTTGTGAATGCTGTAAGCATTCTGTGCCTCTAATCTCATCATTTCAACTTTGACCCCATTTTCTGCATGACTTTGTTTTCGATACTTATTTATTTTACTTCTTAGTTTTCTAACTTGCAATTCCCACCTTGTTTATCCTTCCTGAACTTCCTTTGAAGTTCCCATCCATCTTCCAAGCTAATTAAAACCCTTTGCAATAGCATTAACTAATCCCCCGCAAGGATATTGGTCTCAGCTCTGCTGAGGTACAACCATCCAATTTGTCCCACCTGTCCTAAAAGTGGTCCCAAAATCTCAGAAATTGAAGATTGTCCCTCCTATATCATCTCTCCAGCCATGCATTCACCTGGTCTATCCTCCTATTTCTGTACTGACTAGCTCTGAGATGACAGCCTTTGAGACCCTGTAATCTAACTACTTCACTAGTTCCCTAAACTCAGTCTGCAGGACCTCATCCTTTTTGCTATGTATGTCATTGATACTGATATGGACCATGATCTCTGGATGTTTACTCTCCCCTTTCAGAATGCTCTGCAGCTATTCCGTCACATCCATGACCTTGGCAGTAGTCTAGTAACATGGTCACATTTTTCAGCCACAGAAATGCTTATCTGTCTTCCTCACTGTTGAAGCCCCTGTCACTATTGTGTTTTCAGTATTCTTCCTCCCCTCCCATACAGCTGAGCCACCTGTGGTGCTGAGCTTCTGGTTCTGACTGCACTTCTGTGAGGAACCATCACCCACAATAGTTTCCAAAAGGGAAACTCAGAGGACTCCTGCATTACCTATCTGTTCTTCGCAGTCTATGTGACAGTCATGCATACCCTCCCTGCCAGTTTACAACTAAGCTGTGATGTAGCCACCTCCTTATATATTCTACCCTCGGAGTTCTCAGCCTTACCAATGCACTAGAGTGACAAGAGACACTGGTCCGACTCCGAAACGCAGAACTCAAGCTGCTGCAGACACTTCCCATACATAGCCATTTGGAACACTCAATCCACTTAGCTGAACTGCCCTGCCCTGCTATGCCTCATCCTTGCTTAAAACTTATAAACCATCAGAACTCTCACCACCCACCAACCAGACTTGCACTGATGTCACATTGTTGAACTAAAAGGCAGTCTTGAGATTTTCCTGTCGACTCGACTCACTGAAGACCCCCTTGTTCACACTCACCTCTGAAGAGACTTTTCTAGAAATCATGTTGTGTCTTCTGAGCCTCCAAGCAGCACCAGGTAGTCAACTGACTTAACTTGATTTCAATTGAGGCTATCCAATTACAATTCCCTGATCTTTCTTTAGGGTTGATTTTTGAAATCAATTTGCATAGTGGACAAAAACATGTTGTGCAATCAGCTTTCTAAGCAAATGCCCTAAAAGTGACAATCGATCAGCAATGATCATTTCCTCCATGCACTTCTCTGCATACTTGTATTTGTGCATGTGGTTCCGAATGCAGTGCTCCCCTATTGGTTTCAACATGGCTCATGGATGTTCAGTCAAAGGGGATCAGATAACCTTGGAGAATGACCTTGAGCAGCCCTAGTCCAAAGCCCAGCTTCAGACAGCACCTTCTTGACATCAAAAGCAACATCTCTACAATGCCATTAGCAGAGTGGCTGTAGTAGCACCACAAATCCTGTCATCCTAAGTGAGTAGTGCAGATTCATGTACAAACAAACCAAATACATTCTCTCAGGCTTCAGCAACTAATTATTGGAATATTGTTAAATGTTAATCAAATTCTTGCTTTTATATTTCCAGATACCATTGTTTTCATGGGAGCCCTGTGAAATTCTCTAAACAATGGTATCCAGAGACATGAAAACAGGTGTTTGATTTTCTGATGCATCCATTTCTACGTTGGTAAGGATGTGCTACACAACCTGTGCAAAGTCAAGTGCAAGCTTCCAGCTGGACTCTCTGAAAAAGCATGCTTTCTGCCTGACAGGTTGAACATAGAAGAGTAAAGATGGAGAGGCCATTGTGGAAGTGTGATGGGGATAATGAATGATAACTGACAACTGAAAGTCACTGTCCTACAAAGTGTTTACAGCTGTACACTAAACTCCTGAATTAGTCATTGTACTGCACAGATCCTTACTATCTGACTCCCGGATGGAAGTTTTACAAAACACTGAATCAGAATATACCTGATGTACTCACTCTACCTTTGAGAACAGAGCATATTTCCATATGATTGTCACATACCTGTTGAAGTCTGCACAGCCTGTCTTGAGCTATGAATAGAACAAACTGAACACTACATTTTTTGAGATCTGCTTCTTTTTCTTGGCAGGTAATAGTTTTTGACATATGGAGTAAATTTAGACTCACACCCCACAAATTCTTCGAACCCTACTCTCAAAATTTTCAGATTTTAACATGAGTGATTGGTTCCAGAGTAGCCAGGAAATCCAGTGAGTTTCAAAACTATTTTTTTCCTCTTCTGAGTTTTAAGACATTGATTAGGCCCAGTTATTTTAAACACAATATGATTTTTTTTAAAACTTAGTTCCTGTCCTATATCACCTAGGAAGAGATGGTTAATACTTCTTTATGACTGAATAAATGAAAATTATACAAACAGAACAATGTCAAACTATTCAATTTAATTGCTAAAACCCATAGATTGAACTGAAAGCTACTAGAACCTCAGCAGCATAAAGAGCCCAGAGACACCACAATAATGCTATAGTTACTTGTTAATACAAGTGTGTTTTAATATCATACCTTCTAAAATTCCTTTTATGGCAAGGCCTATACCATGTGTGCAGGACCTTTGATAAACTCTGATCTGGCCAAAACTCAAGGACTCTTATCAAACAATCCTAAACCTCCCACAATACATCCTTCCTAATACAACTTGGCTGCAGTAGCACCGTGTTCTTTTGATCCAAAAAGATGCAGATCCCTCAAGTGGCTAAATATCTGATTTCCAGGGGAGTGATTTGCTCAATTTAGCATTTACAGGAAAATCATACATGCATATATAAAGAAAGCATTAATAATTTATCTTTTAGTCACAAATATTGGAAAGTATTGCAGTCTCTCCCTCTGATCACTAGCTTATTTATGATCATTTCTAGGAAGAATTTAAATAAATATTGAGCAGAAAGACCATGGATGAAATTCACACAAAGTGCTCTGCACACTAATTAGACCTTGCTAATTTCAAAGGGCTCCCATTTGAACCTGGCTGAAATTGATGAAGACACACACTCCGTTCAATTCAGTAGGAGAAATTCTAAGGTGAACTTCAAACTGAATGAAGCTTTAATTCCTTCACTGAAGGGTTTTAAAAATTGAATACTGTTCATTAAATGTTACATTAACCATACTTATTATTTTTGTTCTTTCCTTTCAATTTCCCCTTCTCTTTGAAATGTATTGAGTTAAACTTGATAGTTCCCACAAACAGTGTGATCACTGTGTATGACTATCACAGATATATTGCTTCAGATGATCACTTACATGATTGGTGTGTGTAGCTAGTGCTATTTCTTAGGTAGTCCCCTGAGGTTGAAGATGTCTTGCTTATATTCCAGTTTTGTGGGTCTGACTAACAAATTTCCCATGGGAAAGGAGCTAATTTTCAGACCTAATGGGAAACTCTTCAATCTATAGAGACCACACTTCAGAATCAAGATCAACTAAACCTCAATGGTTGAACTGAAGTGCACAGATAACATTTGCATTTGCATGCACTCAGGGACTGTTCATTGAAGCTATGTTCATTGAAGCATATGAGAGAATGATGGGCCTTACACTCAGCATCCACAAGATTAAGGTGGATGTTGAGTGTACCTTTTCATCTCAGCTGTCTTCTCCACAAGACCATTCCATATATTTATCGCACTACAGTAAATAAAGGAGCTTCCTGATACAGAATCAGATTTATTATCACTGACATATGACATGAAATTTGCTGTTTTGAGGCAGCAGTACTGTGCAAAGACATAAAAATGTATTAATTACAAAAATAAATAAATAGTGCAAAAAAAGGATTAATGAGGTAGTGTTCATGGGATCATGGATTGTTCAGAAATCTGATGGTGGAAGGGAAGAAACTGTTCTTGAATCATTAAGTTTGGGTCTTCAGGCCCAAATTTGCCCTAAATTTGCCTTTTACTGGATTGAATGTATGCCCCTTCTCTTCCTCTCATAATTTTTAACCTTATTGAATCTCAGAACAACCATACAGTGTAAAACTTAAAACATGCAAGATTGCCACCTCAAAATTCCTGACTGACAGTGATGCAAAAGTATTAACATTATTACACTTGTTCAAAGGCTAAATGGAGTAATGGTTTCTGGCCGAAGGATTAGGTAGGAGACAGGGAGAAATCAAACAAATCTTGATCTACTGGTTGCAATTCAGCATTTCCTACATTTTGGAAATAAGTAAACAAATAATAGGATCAGAAGACCATCCAACCTGTCAAGGCAACTCTGCCTCTATAAGGATCATATCTGATTTTCTACCACAATCTACTCAATCTCTCCCCATATGGCAAATCTGCCATCCATGGAATTAGCCTAGCAAATCTTCACTACACTTCCTCTATTACAAGAACATCCTTTCTTAAATAAGGAGACCAAAACTGTATATTCCAGGTGTCAAAGCCCTATACATTTGCCAAAAGACTTCTTTACATCTGTAATCAAACAATCTTGCAATAAAGGCTAGCATACCATTTGACCTTTTAATTAGTTGCTGCACCTAAATGTCAGTTTTCAGCAACTTTGTACACTTAAGTCCCTTTGAACATCAACACTATACCCAAGCTCTCACCATTTAACAAACACTCTGCTATTACGGTATGTGTACCATATTGGATGGCCTCACATTTTTCCACAGTATATTATATTTTCTCCCTGCCTCTTTCTCACTCAGCTTGTCCATATCCTCTTGAAATCTCTTTACATTTCCTCCATACACACTTTCCCATATAGTTTAGTGTCAGAAGCAAATTGAAATATGACACATTCTCTCCTCAGGCAAATCATTCATATCGACCGAGAAAGGCTGAGGCCAAATGACAGATCCACGGATCACCCCACTAGTGCCAACCTGAGGAGAACTGGTTTAGCTCCATTCTTTGCTTTCTGTCCAATAACCAATTCTCAGCCTCCTTCAGTGCATAACTCCCAAATCCTCGTTAACCAATATTCTGTGTAAGACATTATCAAAAGCCTTCTGAAAATTTAAATACACCACATACACTGGATCCCCCTTATCTATTCAACTAATTTCATTCTCAAAGAACTCCAAAATATCAGGCAAACG
The DNA here is from genome assembly GCA_030265395.1 of Rhina ancylostomus. Lineage (NCBI taxonomy): Eukaryota > Metazoa > Chordata > Chondrichthyes > Rhinopristiformes > Rhinidae > Rhina > Rhina ancylostomus. Next base: position 16,399,063 of record JARFYF010000036.1, on the reverse strand, counting down.
TTAACCTTTTCATTAATCCATGCAGACTCGCCATGGTCCTATCATCCTTCTCATAGTGTTCAGTTGTTACATCCTTCATTATAGATTCCAGCATTTTGCTTGTCATTCATGTTAGACTAACAGGTTGGTAGTTGTGTGTTTTTTTGTTCTCCCTCTCCTTTCTTAAAGAGTGGGGTCACAGTTGCTCCTCTCCTATCCACAGGAAACATTACAGAATCTGCAGAACCTTGGAATTTCATAACCAGAGCATACTCCATCTCTTCGGACATATTCAAAGTTCTGGGATGTAAATCACAGGTCCTTGGGATTTGTTAACTTTCAAGCTCACCAAATATTATTTTCTCAAATATTATTTTCTGGCTAATACTTGGTTCCTTCAGTTCCTCATTCTTACTAGACTCTTGATTCTCTAATATATCCAGCAGGTTTTTGTGTGTCTGTGAAGACATGCAAAGCAATTGTTTAATTCCTCCTAAAAGCTCTAAAGGTCTTTTTTAATGTCTCTAGTCTGCCAACACTCATATTCTATCTTGCCTTTCTTTATTAATTTCTTAGTCCTCCTCTGCTGATTTCTAAAATGTTCCCAATCTACTGTTATTTCTGGCAACTTTATAAGCTTCTTCTTATGATTTAAAACTAATTTTAATTTCTCAGGTCATCCACAGATAAATCACTTTTCCTGTTGGGCTTTTGTGTCTTAAAGGATTTTTTTTGCAGCATATGCTTTGTTTCTTTAAAGGTTAACCTTTGCCTGTCAATGTATTCATCCAATCAACCACAGTCAAATTCTCCCCTACTAATTTGTTTAGACTTAAAACCCTTGTTTCACATTGAACGATATCACTTTCAATGGCAAATTCTTTCACGTTATGGTCACTCTTCCCCAAAGACTCCTTGACAACCAAACCTTTCTCATTGCATAATATGAGATTGTTCCCTGTAGTCTTTTCCCTTGTGGATTCCACAATGTTTCGATCTTGAATTCATGGAACGTATATGGAATGTTTTTCATCTTCCATGTTATTATAGTAAATTTGATGTGTCCCATCAACACGTAGGATATAGTCTGTCCTGATTACTATATACCCTTGTTACACTCATCTCTAATTTCCAGACTAATGCCTCTCCCAATGTTACAACTACTATTAGTAGCCTATATATAACTCCTACCAATGTTGTCTGCCCTTCACTATTTCTTAGCCTGACCCAAATTGATTCTGGTTCTACATCATGATCTGTCTCACCAAGATCACTTCTCACCACTACTCTATTTTCCTCTCTCATTAACTTCCTACACCACCCCCTTTTTCTCATTTTCCTGTCCTTCCTAAGTGTTAAATACCCTGGAAAATTTAGTTCCCAGCTTTTCAATAACGGCCATGTTTCAGTAATGGCAATGATATAATATCCATTTACTTCCACTTGTGCCATTAATTCATTTAACATTGTGAATGCTTCAGGCCTTTAACTTTGTCACTTTAACCCCCTTTGCTGCATGTTTTTGCTGTCCATTTATTTAAATTCCTTTCTTCTTCCTGCTAGGTCTCTCAATATTCAAAAGTACACTGGGCTTTGATCAAATTAATCTGTATTAGCCACAACCATAATCTCAGTAAATAAGAATATTTAATTCATTCCTTCTGTGCAAAATTCAGAATACAAGCTGCACCATGCTGCCTCTCTCTAATGTGATGCTGATGTCGAAAGATTGCAGACCACCTTCAGGACTGGCTTTTTGTTTCCAAGCAACAAGCTGTGGCTGGAGTTGCTGTTCAGAGGGCAAAGCAGCACTGCAAACAATGTTTCTAACAGAATACAGTCATATCAGTTTAAAGTCTTCCCGTATACTTAGTTTAGTACACATGGTGAATTTTATTTTGGTCAATTAAGTGGCAGGAGATTCCTTTAAACACATTTGTACCATTGTGACATTAATCCTCTGTAATATCAACTGATTTGGAGTTCAAGAGGTTCTCCACTCCATATCAACCAGAATAAATAATGACATATTGTTTGCATAATCACATAATGTGGCTTAAAAATAGGGAATAGGGTTTATGCTTTTACAGGGAAAATTGCAATTACTCACTGCTTTTTGTTCACTTAAACAGAGAGCCATTATAAGTGCTTTAACACATCAGTAGGGCCATACAATGCCACTGGTTTCTATTAAAAATCTAAAACATTCTGTCTCTTGGCTGATGGACTATAATGGAACATCAGATTCTGATCAATTAGAGTCACATTGTTACACATAGCAAGAATTCTTCAAACATTCCAAGTTTTGAAACACGTTCACACAGATCAAGATCTACTATATATATACATAAGTAAATAGAAATCATTCCATCTTACCAGAAGAAATACCAAAGCTCGAGTAGTTGATGTCGAAGATTTAGTTGTCTCTTTAGAACTTATAAATCGCCTATTGTTTTGATCTAGTTTGTCACATTGATTTAATTACTTCAGCATTTCCTGACTTGACTAGGCTCTGTCGTCTTTTTTCCTGGACTGTGTTATGAACCCTGAGATCCCCTGTGAGAGTTACTTACGATGAAGTTTAACACAAACTGTTAACTTTTCAATTCCCTATGGTAAATTAATCCAACTGGCAGAATGCCATTGATGATGTTTGCTAGGAACATTGCATTCCTGTGTAAGATAGCTTGTAGAAACTGTTTCATAAATACAAAATCTTAACAAATATGCAATGGGATCACAGTTCCTAATAATTAGCTACAATTTTAACTTTTGAGTTAACTGTTGTTAGTCAATCTAAAGTTTTGGTTGAACATCTAATAGACTGCATTAGTTATATTCCAGTACACAGTTTGAATTGATGAGAAGTGATTTTGCTTTTGTATCTATGGAAACTGTTTAGTGCACTTTGGAAGAAAATTACTTAAGTAAACAGTATGAAGCCATCATAAGAACATAAGAAAAAGAAGTAGGGGGAAGCCTCTTTTCAATCTGCATCCAATAAGATCATGAACATTTTCATCCTACTTTGCACATTCTTTGATAACTGCAACGTAAAGAATCCATTGATTTCAATCTTGAATATTCTCATTCATTAAGGATCCAGGATTCATGGTTCTCTATGACATAAAATTCCAAAGATTCAGCATTACCTAAATGAAGATTTTTTAATTCTTCTTTGTCACACATGGCAGGCTCCTGACTCCAAGATTGTGATACTTAGTTGTAACTTCTACAGATACAGGAAGGAAACTTTAAACATCCACATTGTGCCCTCTAAGTATTTTATTCGTCTCAATGAGATAATCTCTCATTCTTCTAGATTCCAGTGAATATAGGTTCATTCTAGTTAATCTCTCCTCATTGAATAGCCATTTGCTACCAGATTTCAATCCAACAATGCAATCACTACTAGTATATTCTTCTTGGATAAATTGGGTGGGCACCATGGTTAGCATAGACTGGTTGGACCAAAGGGCCTGTATCCCTGCTGCATTGCTCGATGACTCTATGACTCGCTATGAGACTAAAAATACTGTCATGGTCTGCAGGTGGGCATGAACACAAAACATAAAAGTTAAAGTGAACGAGGTAAGCATTGTCCTTCTTACTTAAAGCCAAAGAAGACCTGAAATCTCCATTTAAGACCACTTTAATGTGGCTGACCTGCACTGTTCAGGGCCTTAGATTGTACCAGTTAATTTTATGCTAGTAATATTGCCATATTTGTTACACATCATTTGAAGGCACTCTGGATACCCATGCATATGTAGGTCATGTGCATGGAAGAACTGGAATAAAGTTTCATAAGCACGCAGCCTGAATCTAGAGGGTTTAGATTAAATCCCTTAGAGTGGCACATGAAAATCTTGCACTACATAAAGAATTTCTAGCCTAACTCCTGAGGAATAAAACCTATTATTTTCCTTCCTAACAGCTTGTTGAACCTTTATGTTAACTTAGTCTCATTCGTAATTGGAAGATTTTTCAAAACTTTTTAAATTCAAACACTTAATAATTCTCAGCATATTTAAACTATCCCAGTTATCCATTTGTCCAATTGAAGTGAACAATTTCACATCTCCATCTTGTTTCCTGAACACTGACACCTCAGGGTGCTCAGCTCACTTTCTCACTTATCATCAACAAATGTAAATGTGCCACATTCTGTACCCTCATCTAAGTCACTGATATATATTGCAAATAGCCAAGGCATTAATCACTACCATTCTGCAAATGACCCAGTGATTCCCAATTTCTATTTTCTGATGATGTCCAACCCTCCAGCCGTGCTAGATTATTATCCCCAATATCCCAATATTATAAACTCTTATTTGTTAATTTATTGAACACCTTCAGACAATCCAAAAGTGCTGCATTCTCTGGTTCCCCACTTATCTACCCTGTTAGATACATCACTAAAAAAAACAGTAATTCATCAAATGTAATTTCCCTTTCATAGCAATGCATTGACTCTGCAAATGGTGTGAAACAAATCTTAAATCCTCCTAAGTATTACATGGAAATTCTTTCAAGACCAATTTTGATATTTTAATCTTGGCACAATGTCAATCATCTCATCTGCATTCCAATGTTAACACTTAACAACTCTACTTTCAAAGTGGAAAGAACCAGTGGACAGAGGTCAGGGGAGATGACAACTAGGGATTTGTTTTCAACATAGACTGGTGCCTGTAGTGTAATGAAATCCTAGCAGTGGTAAAAGCACCTGTCAGTGGTAAAAGAGTGGCCATTTTTTTCAATGTAGCTCTGATGATAATCTTTATTACATAAAATCAACCAGTTTACATATACATTACATATAAGGCACATTCCCTATTTATATGTTCTATCACAAAAATGAAATACATTTACTTATGTGCATTGTATTTCTAAATTAATAATTCAATTTAAATTGCTTGTCTTATTTTTAACTATGATGTTGAAGTTAAGATAAATACTTGTTCCATTTTTATGACATGCAAAACATGAGTATTAGCTTTATACATTCTTTTAAATTAGACCTTTACTTTGAAGATATGTTTTCATTCCACTATTTTCCGTGATGGATAAATAGGCTCAGATTTAATGGTTCTACTGTTCCAAAAGCTGTTCTAAGGTTAGCACCTAAGTGTGTGTGTGTGTGTGTGTGTGTGTGTGTGTGTGTGTGTGTGAGCACGCGCGCTCACGTGCGCATCTGTATGCTGCTTCAGCCTGTTTTGGTTGCTAAAGGAAAGAGACGTTATTTGTGTTGTCTTGATACTTTTAGAATGTTTAATTAGAAATTCCATATACAGTGATTATATGGCAGGGAATGATTCCAAAACTGATTGATGGACTATGTATTTTGGGGCAAGCAATTGCAAAGCAGGTTTTAACCAAGAAGTATCCCCGTTTTAACTGAGAATGCCTTTTTTTTAAGAAACTGAAAATAACAAATCCCTTCATTTTCTCCCTGGACTCCTAGTACCTTCAGTGAGGGAATGATGGGAAGGAGGGCAAAAAGAGGTCTTTTGCTGGGATAATGCTCCACTACTTTAAACTCCACACCTGAAAAAAACCTTGGGCTGGATATTAGAAGCTGCCTGTAGCAATTATTCCTACAATTTCATTCCCAGGCAAGACAGTCTACATCATCTCATCACAACACAGCATCAGAGATCAGGAACCGCAACCCAGCTTGTTATAGTCATAATTTTGATATTCCAGCAAGTTAAAGCAAGGGCAAAATGAATTCCAACACATAAATTATGTACAATTATGTCAACACTTAAAACATACAGTTATTTTCATTGGATTTATAATCTAAAAACTGAGACATGTTGATTTTATATTGTGTTAATTGAGGTGCTGGGATTCTGGTTCCAGATGTGCTCTGTGCTATTTTCAGAATAAATGCCAACATTTCAATGAGTATAATCTACGTTTGGCTTTCAATATACTATAGATTTCCATTTTTCCAAAATCTTTGTCTAGAAACCAGGTGACATAGTACTGTGTTTTTTAAATGCTAGATGAGTAGATATCAAAGTTTTTGTGAGCAAACCACAAAAACCCAGAATCAGATAGTTGGCAAAATTTGACTAAGCTTTTATGCTCACCATATGCACCAGTGTATATCAAATGCTGGATGTGTAGGGCATACACCGAGTGACACCAGCTATTAAACAATGTTCATTTGGAGCATGGGCAGCTGAACTGGTTCACATTTTTCTGATTTAGAAAAAAAATCGATGGCCACTCACATAGAACCAGGCTTTTATGGAACTGCATTCACTGGAGTTGCACAATTTAAAGTGGTATTTATCCCTTCCACTTAACACATTCTTCTGCAGTCTACCACAGGAGGTGGAGGTTTCAAAGATACAGTGATTTTGAGTGAAGTGCGCTATCATTTCTCCAGTTATTACCTCTTTGCCATGGATATTTATGCAATGGTTCTGTTGTATGAGGTGAAACTGCAGAGAACTGAAGGTAGAAAAGACATGTGTGGTGATCTGTGAGGGGAAGAACTCATGTTCTAGAGTGTTCAAGGAAGCACACTTCTCTCTCCAAAGACCAATGTATTTTGAGCAACTTTTTCCAACTGAGCAGTTGACAGGGATCTGTGAGCAGAGCTACAACCAGACAGCTCAGCCCTAAGGAGACTACGATTAGTAATATGGTTATAAATTATGAGGTATTTTTGGTAGTTTGTGGACAGGGAACTGGGATTGGGTGGAGGGGTGGCAGGGTGGGATAGGTAGAGATAAGTTGGCAGAGGCTTTTGAGAATGGCAAGATTGAGGTTATGTGGAAATCACTCCAGGTTATGGTGAGAATACCCAAAAAGAGAACAGCATTTGACCTGCTCGGGTTACAAAAGTGGCATCTAGGCTGGCATCACATGCCAATGAATGTCACTAAGCATGTCTGTATTCCCTCATCCATTAGCACATCAGAAACATGGAGAGCCCAGAACAAAAATAGCAGACAGGGCAATTTGTGTGAAGCCACCAATTTTAAAATACATTTTATCTTTCAGTGAAATTGGACTACATGGTGCATAAAAGCATGATTCTATGCAATCCAATTTGAGGCAATAATGCATAAAATTTGGTTAAAAAATATAAATAACATATCTGACAATAATGCAATCAAATCTACTCACTGATTTGTCTTATTATCTTTTAGTATCTTTATTAAAATTTATTAAACAATAGAAACTATATGGAGGAAAATGCAGAAACAATTAGAACAGTGTAGGAATGGCACTTGTGCCCTTGTGATGAGCATTATAAATAAGGATGATGAGCTGCAGGAGGAAAATGAGGAAAAGAGCAGTATTAAGGAGGATCAAGAATTCCTAAAAGATGTTCAGAAGATCTTTAACCAATATGGTTCAGGACCAGAGAGGAAGGAAGCAGTGCCAGATCTAGTGCCGGTTAATGGAGTTCAAGTGGATTCTAGATCATGATCAATATAAAATCAAAACGATCATAGAGAAATCGGTGGTGCAAATAGCCATCTGCAAAAGAGTTGATGTTGATAATTTGAGAAAGGATGTAACACAGTTGGGCTGGAAACAAAATCTGACTAGTACACCAGTGGATGGAGAATGGCAAGTCTTCAAGGCCAAGATAGAATAGGTACAAACAAAGAATATTCTTTTGAGAGGGAAAAGTTGGACATCCTACATTACTGCTCATTCGATGACATTGGAAAGAGATGTTAAAATAATAGAAACCAATAGTTTATGAGAAATGCCAGTTCAGAATAGTGGAAAACCAGGCAGACTACAAAATGCAAGAGAAAATGAAAAGGAAAGCATTAGGTTAAGGGTAACAAAGTTAGTGGATAACAAAAAGGAACCAAAAATCTTTTGTAAATATATTAAAAGAATTTTAAAGGAATAGAGGGGTTGCTTAAGGACAAAGAATGTTCTGTTATGGCAGAGAACATGACTAAAATCATCAATAATTTTTTAAAATAATATGTCCATAATAAGAGAATAAAATTAGTATTGTGGTATTGTAGGGGGAAAGGTGTTTAATAGATTGACATCACTCAAAGTTAACAAGTCATCTGCTGCAGACAGGAGGCACCCTAGGTGGCTATCTTTCAAATTTTCGATCCTCTTTCTATGTGGGAAGGCTGCCAGAAAACAGAAAGATTTCAAATATTGCATCCCTATTCAAACAGAGATATCCTGATAACTGCAATCCAATGAGTCCAAAGTCAATAGTGAGAAAACTATTGCAGACTCTTGTCAACAACAGAATTTATTCTCACAGAGTAAAAGTCAGCCAGCACAGATCTGTTGAAAGCAAAATTTGTCTGAATAACCTGAATGAGTATTTTGATGAAGCTTTCTATGGAACTGTCATCATTTTTCAATACGTTCTGTCCCAATATTTTTCCATCCTTTGTGATTTGTAAGTAAAAACAGAAGTATAGAACTTTAAGGAAAGATTTCATAGGACTTCCATCTATGTGGTATAATTCCAAATCACATCTTTCACCTGACTCAGGCAAGTATTCTAGGCTCCTGGGGTGCAGGTCTTCATAGATGGAGATGCAATACCACCAATACTTTTTTTGAGGATGCTTCTGTCAGGCGAAAGACCGTCCCTAAATATCCCAATCAATTTCCTGCAACTTTTCATGCATGCATTTAGTTGTGTTAAAGTTCATAAGATACAGACATACACGAGTGATCATTTTAATTATGATAGTGATCTATTTCTTTGGTAACTAACCTTGTATGATCATTTGGTTTATTAATATTATTGAATGTGGAAATGAACAGCAAGGCTTTGGCCAATATTCTTAAAGGGAAGGAAAACACCATCATGGCCTTGCCTGGTCTGATCTATATGTGTCTCCTGACCCACAACAATGTGATTGACTCATAACTTCCTTTTCAAGTGGTGTGGCAAGCCTGCTGCAATAAGACTGAAACAGATCAGACTACCAGTAGCAACCAAGGCAACATTCAGACACAACAAAGTAGGTTCCAACTCAGTTACTTTTCCGAAATCCTCCACATGAGCAGCCAAGAACATTGTCTAAATTAGAACATCCATCCCAGAGGCGAGATGCACAACAGCCTAATGTACTTGTGTTGGAATGGGGAGAAAAGCAGCTCATTAACCTGCAGGGAGGGTAGGAGAGGGGGATATCTCTGATAGAGTAACAGTGGGTTGATCACTTAGATGAGTTGTTAACAAGGTTATCTGGTCAATGAGTGAATGGGGGCAATCAGAGAGCGAGAACATTGACAAAATAACATGGACAAAAGAATGTAAGGGTTCCAAATGTCGAGCAGGAAAGTCCGGCATGTCTTCCTGGTCTGCATTTTGCAAGTCCAACATTCTCTTAGTTATGTTCTCACCCTCTAACTGCTCCCATTCCACTCATTGACTAGATAATATTGTTTTCAGTTTTTCTCTAATAGTTACCCCAGTTTTATCCAATCAGAGATACCCCCTCCCCCTCCCTGAAGTATAACAAGTTTCTTTCCACTCCTTTCCAGTTCTGATGAAGGGTCTTCAATCTGAAACATTAACTCTGTTTCTCTTCCCACAGGTGCAGTTTGACCTGTTGAGTATTTCCAGCATTTTCTGTTTATATTTTAGATTTCGAGCATCTGCAGGTTTTTGATTTTTACTGTAATCATTTTCACAGAGTCATTGCTTGTGACAATGTGCCAGACCTCTCTGACTTCTTCACAATCCCCAGCACATCCTCTCTGCTGGCAGAACAAGCCCACCAATAGTATGGATAGGAAAGTTTTAGAGGGATATGGGCCAAACATGGGCAAATGGAACTAGCTCAGATGGGCATTTGGTTGGCATGGACATTGGCCAAGGAGCCTGTTTCCATGCTCTATGGCTCTAAAAGTAATGCCACAGTAGTATATCAGTAATATCTAAAATGTGTCATCCAGGTGAACCTGCAACACAAAGCCATTGGGTATATTTAAGGCAGAGATTGATAAGTATTTGAATAGCCAGGGCACCAAAGGTTATGGTGAGAAGGCAGGGGAGTGGGGCTAAATGGGAGAATGGATCAGCTCATGATAAAATGGCAAAGTAGACTCAATGGGCCGAATGGCTGACTTCTGTTCTTTTGTCTTATGGTCTTATTATGCATTGTTAAACAGCAAAATCAGAATGCAAAGGGCTAAGCAATTCTACAGCCAATAGGTCAGATCATAGCTATACAGTTCTGCCACATCTAGCCATAAATCATGGAGACTTAACAAGCTAATAGGAGAAGGATTTTAGCAGTCTTCAGCCAGATGTGCCATTTAGATGATCCATTTCAGTTTTCTGCTAAGATTGTCACCATCATATGAGCCAGAACTCAGCCAATATGATTCACTCCAAATTAAATCAAAACACTGGATACAGCAAAGGCAAATGAATCAGTCAACATCCCAGCTGCAGTTCACTAACTGCGACTCTAGCCAATGTGTTCTAATACAGTTACATCTACCCAACAATGTGGAAAGTTTGAGGTTTTGTCCATAAACAGAAGGACAAATCCAATTCAGGTAATTACCATCCAGTCAGTCTATCATCATGATGATAGCATTATAAAGCAACAATTACTTGTTCACTTTGAGTTTCAAATATTCAGGATATGTGCTATTTTACTGCTCATTAACAACGTAAGTCATTTCATTTTAATCAGTTACCACTCCACTAAAAATATTCATAAGAATGTCCAACAAATAATTTAAGTGTTGTAATAAATAAAATTTTCCAGTTGTAGAATTAATTACCATGATAAACATACTGTGTTCCTCAGTATGATGTATTGCATACTGTAAACATTAGTTTGTTCATAGTTTAAGGGTCAGTAACACAAAATTAATAGGAGATGCTGTGGTTATGCTTTGAATGTGAAGTTTAACATTTAATGACTGACTGGACAATGACCTACAATTTTCCATGAGCAAGATTATTTGAGATAAGGAAATAACCCATTTATCACTAGTCATCCATATTTATAAATACCACAGTAGCACTGTGTGTAAGAAAAATGTCTTTATATGCGTGTAAGAAAAATGTCTTTATATGCATAGATTTTCATATTTAAACATTTTCCATCCAAAAGGAGCTTGAGTTGATGTGAATTTTCTTGGAACAGAAGATAAAATGGGTAAGAAATTGCAGTTACATAGCAAAGTACTATGTATTTCTTTGCACTTAATAGCGAGTCAAGCAAATTCAGCATCAAAATAGAAACACATTAAAGTCCAACAAACATTGGTGAGATATACCGGATAGTCAGGGGTCTCATGAAACGGAACTACGCTTGGTTAAGATTACTAGAGAGAAGGTGCTAGGAAAGTTAAATGGCCTAAAGACTAATAAGTCTCCCAGACCGGATGAGGTGCATCCCTGGGTTCTGAAGGAGGTGGCTTTAGAGATAGTGGAGGCATTGGTATTAATATTCCAG
>JARFYF010000036.1:16376575-16387433 GCA_030265395.1 Rhina ancylostomus | reverse complement strand
CCCCACAACCTCTGCCAGCAGTGCGTTCCATGCACCCACCACTCTCTGTGTAAAATACTTACCCTTGATATCCCCCGGATATCTTCCTCCAGTCACCTTTAAATTATACCCCCTTGTGTTAGCCATTGTCACCCTGGGAAAAAGTCTCTGTCAACTCGATCTTCTTGTACACCTCTTCTGTGGCACTTAACCCACAGCCTTCCACATCATTGTTTAGAAAGTATTATGATCACAGAACATTCAGGGTGACTTTCAGTCCACTTTTCACACAAAGAGAACACACATATAATATTACAACTCACTCACCCTTCTTCTTAGGTAGTTCCTCAAGATTGAGGATGACGTGCTTTCATTCCAGTTTTGCTGGTTCTGAGGTAACTATTGAGGCCAAAGTGGAGACTGCAGATTCTTCTACAGAAAAGTCATGGGTTGGATAGGTAGGCATTTTGTGAGGTGGTTTGCTGCTTCTGCAGCTTACACAGGGCCTCTGTCTACTACAGATATATGGCCTCAAGGTTCTAAAAACATCCCAGCCACTCCTTCTGAGTGGTCATGAATCAGAGATTCCCAGGAGTCAACAGGAATGCTGCAGTTCTTTGAGTAGGCTTTGAGTATGTCCTTAAATCTTTTCCACTGTCCAGCTGGTAAGCTCTTCCCATGACAGGGTTCAGAACAGTCATCTGTTCTGGGACTCCGGTATTGGGCACACGAATGACGTAGCCTGCCCAGCAGAATGTAACCAGGGCCTCAATAGTGGGAAATGAGTGGAGCAGCTCCAACCATTATACATGGCCTTTCTCAACCTTACTGAAGCCTTTGACTCCATCATACAGGAGGGATAGTGAAATACACTCCTCAAAACAGGCTGCCCAAGGAAAGGCATCTCCATCTTAAACTTGCTTCACAATGGAATGCAAGCCAAGATACTAACTAATATGTTTGAATAAGGTCATCCCTCATTCTCCTAAAGTTCAAGAAATACAGACCCAAACTATCTAGTCCTTCTTGTTAGGACAACCCTCTCATCCCAGGAATTAGTCTGGTGAATCTCCTTTGGACAGCCTCCAATGTTACTATATCCTTGTAGGTAAGGGGACCAAAATTGTGCACCGTATTGCAGGTGTGGCGTCACCACATCCTATGCAAGTGTAACAAAATTTCCCTATTCTTAAACTCCAACCTCTTTGCAATAAAGGCCAAAACGCCTTTTTAACTACTTGATGGACTTGCCCGTTAACTTTTTGTGTTCATGGACTACAACATCTAGATCTCTCTGAACAACTCTTTTACAGACTCTTTTTTAAATTTAAACTTTTTTAAAAACTTTAAATTTTATTTACAGCGTGGTAACAAGCCCTTTTGGCCCAACAAGTCCACACCACCAAATTTAAACCCCTATTAACCTACCCATACATGTTTGGTATGTGGGAGGAAACCGGAGCTCCTGGAGGAAACCCACGCAGACACGGGAGAACATACAAACTCCTTACAGACAGCGACGGGAATCGAACCCTGATCACTGGTACTGTAATAGCATGGCACTAACTGCAACACTGCTGTGCCGCCCCTCTTCATTTTGATAATAATCCGCCTTTTGATTCTTCTCACCGAAGTACCTCACACTTCAGCCATTTACTCAATCTATCTGTTTCCCTTTGCAGAATCACAACGTCCTCATCACAACATGCCTTTCCACCTATCTTCGTACTATTGGCAAACTTGGAAACCTTACATTTTGTTCCCTCCTCCAGGTCATTAATGTAAATAGTAAACAACTGAGGGCTGAGAACCGATCTCTGGGGCACTCCACTAGTTACATCCCTCCAGCATGAAAAGGACTCATTTATTCCAACTTTGTTTTCTAGGTGATTGCCAGTTTCAACCCATGCTAACCTCCAATAAGTTATGCACTATCCTCTTATGTGGCAGCTTGTCAGATGCCATTTGAAAATCTAAATACAGTACATCTACCGGTTCCACTCTATCAACTCTCCCTGTCACATCCTCAAAGAATTTGAGCAAATTTGTCAAACATCATTTATCCTTCATAAAACCACATTGACTAGTTTGATCATATTCTGTATTCCTAAATGATTTGTTGTTTCTTCTTTATTGACCTGAGCATCTTGACAACAATAGATGTTAATAAAATTGGGCCAGAATCGTGAGGAAGGGTCTCAGCCTGAAAGGTCAACTGACAATTTCCCTCCATAGAGACTGCCTGACCTACTGAGTTCTTCATGAATTTAGTGTGTTGCTCCAGATTTCCCGCATCTGCAGCTTCCCTTGTCTTTCCATTGTTTTACGTCTTCGTTTTTGGCTTTCTAATCTTCTGGTACCCTCTCTGATTTTAGCTAATTTTTAACATTTTGAACCAATGCAACTACCGTCTCTGCAGCCCACTTCCTTTAAAACCCTTGAGTCCACACCATCAGATCCCAGCAATTTGTCCGCCTTTAGCCCTGTGAGTTTCTCTAATACATTGTCCATTGTGATTAGCATTTTTACAAGTTCCTCCCTGTTACTTGCTAACCCATCTGTTATCTTAGAGATATTTGCAGTGTCCTCCATGGTCAAGACTGAGGCAAAAAATTGATGTCACAAATCTGCCATTTCTTTTTTCCTGTTATCAATTCACCAGCCTTGTTCTCTAGAAGTCCCATACCTACCTTAGCTGCCTTCTTCCTATTTATATATCCATAGAAACTCCTACTGTTTGTTCTGCTATTACACACAAGTTTTCTCCCTTCTTACGAACTTTTTCATCTTTCATTGCTTTCACTTGGAAAGATCCTGCGTGTTGCTATACCTTGCTGATCAGTGGAAGACTGCGTCTACAGGCCTTGTACAATTAAAAGCAGGCTTTAAACGACAAAAAGGCGGCTTGCAGTCTGCACAAGATCCAGGCCCACACTTTTTGCATTCAAAGCTAATGTCACGTAAGGGGAGAATAGTACAAGAGAATGCTCTGTCTATATCTGAGAGCAAATTGCAAAGAAATTGAATTACCCCATGCTTTGATGGAGGTTTGAAATTTAACCCTTCTTATGACCTACATGGATGGTAGTTAAAACCATCAGAACAAAAGGCATTTAACATATGGATTTATGTGGTAACATTGTAATTTTTGTTTAAAATCGATTATGATGCACCCAGAGCCTTTGCCAATATAAGATAAGACAATATCTTATCTTAAAATTGATTATGATGCACCTTTTCCAGTATATTTCTCCAGATCTGATTAATGGAGAAAGCCAAAAAATACTAAACCTCATGCAAGAAAACAATTTAAGTCAGAAACAACTATTATGTTATCATTATATTTACTCACATTATTCAGTAATTGATGTCATATTGTTATTGGCTTTGTGATTTAAACCATTTGTGGAGAGGTTGGGATAACCATGGGTCATTAGCTGGCTCTTCATATGAAGAAAGAATTCTCTGAGAACCTGACCTCAGTGGTCGTTTTGGCACATGCAGTAAGATTTATGAAAATACAATCCACAGAGGAATTCCCAAATTTCCTGCTCAGTAACCTTACCCTTCCTCCCTTATCTCACAATCATCCATTTTTCTAAGTATTATATCCAAGACATATAATTTAGTCTCAGAGGAAAAACATTCCTTCTCCTTTTAATGAAATTCCTCAATTTGTATTACAGTGTGCAAAATATATAAAAGACGTCCTGAGTAAAGTTACATCTATTAGGAAAAGGGCTGCTTTTAATTAATGGGCTACATGATGGATAATTAGTTAGATTTTACAAGCATAATAATAAATTATGAACTTAGTCTTGTTAACTTCTCATTGGTAATAACAAATACACTTATTAGATTGTGTGCAGATTAAAGACAGATATTCTCTGAACAGTAAATCACTTCAACACTTGGATTATATCATAAACAGTGACAACAAAATAAATTCATAGAATAATAGAGTTATACAGCATGGAAATAGACCCTTTGGCCCAAATCATCCAGGCTGACCAAGTGCCTATCTAAGCTAACGTCTTTTGCCTGTGTTTGGCCCAAATCCTTCTCAAACTTACCTGTCCAAATATTTTTTTTAAACACTGTGATTGTACCTGTCTCTTCCACCTCCTCTGGCAGCTTGTTCCATATATCCACCACCCTTTGTTTGAAAAACTTGTCCCTCGGAAACCCTTTAAATCATTCCCGTCACACTAAACCTATCCCCTCTAATTTTAGACTCCCCTATCCTGGGAAAAAGATGTGGCTATCTACCCCATCTCTGCCACTCATCATTTTATAAACCACTATATCACACCTCAGCCTCCTTCACTCCAGGGAAAATAGTCCATTCTATCCAATCTCTCCTTATAAACTCAAACTCTCAGGCCCCAGCGACATCCTCGTGAATCTTTTCTCTACCCTCTCTAGCTTAATCACGTCCTTCGTACAGTGTGGCGATCAGAACTGTACACAGGATGCAACGTAAGCAAGTTCTCCAGTTTTGCAAACTGTGCCATAAGGAGATAAAATTGGTGCTTTAAACATTAATTTCTTCAATATCAGTTGTATGATAAAGGAATTTTCTAAATGTTCTGCAACTTTTTCGGGTGAGAGTTAATTGCTACAGGCAATAATTGCTGCAGACTTAGATAAATATCTTTGTTCCTAGAGCAATTGAATTGAATAAACGGATCAAGAATTATACAGCCAACTCCAAACCACAGACAGAAAACATCTGTGTCTCGTAGCTGTTAAGGGTCATAGGTACAATAAATCCTTATAATGTAAATCTATTGTCCTTTGAGCAACAACTCACAGTATGTTTTTATCTTTTCTCTCTGTTTGGAAATCACTTGCCCGGGTTGCAGATTGTGGCTCTTTGATACAAGGAAAGTATGAGATCGAGCTGCAGTGAAAGAAGAAAGATGCGAAAAGTAAGAGGTATATATAAATCAGAAGACACCGTGAGCTGATTAAGGTATAGTATCCGAAAGATAACCAAGTATGGGGATATCTTGGTTTCTACAAGGATATCTATGGTTTCTGCTTTGTCACTGGCCACAGACTCTAATGGTGGTGAATGATATCTGCTTCAAGCAAGTAAGATGATGAAGTCACGCCTAC
Source organism: Rhina ancylostomus (assembly GCA_030265395.1). Classification (NCBI taxonomy): domain Eukaryota; kingdom Metazoa; phylum Chordata; class Chondrichthyes; order Rhinopristiformes; family Rhinidae; genus Rhina; species Rhina ancylostomus. The sequence continues at coordinate 16,382,333 of JARFYF010000036.1, read as the reverse complement.
CCCTGCCAGTTAGCTGCTATTGGCTCCAATTGTGTGCCATCTTATCAAAATAAGAACGAGTGTAATTGAGTGTCATGCAATACATCAGGGCAATCTGCCTGTCATGGTTGAATTTACGGTAATATGTGGGTATGAGGCTTGCAACAATGCTAAATGTTTGATGGTACTTTAGGGCATGTGAATGTGAGATATGAGTGTTGGTGGACAAGCTGCAACTTGAGTCTAGCTTTGGTGAGATATAATATTTGAAGATCTTGACCATGCACATAAATTTATTGAATTGGAGCACCGCATTCAAGCCCACAAGACTGACTCCTGACATTAACTACCACTGCTGTCTTCTATCACTGATCTGAGTTTGTCTCAAGGGACACCAGTCTGGAAACAGGACACCTCCCCTATGTTTCATCTCTTGCATTGACGACAAATGCACTTTGGAAAATAGTGGAGCTTGTGCTCTTCCATCAGGCCCTTTTTTTGAATTTTTCCACAGGTTACCGTTGGTTTTAATATACTTGCCAGTGTCTGTTGCAGTCACAATGCAATTCCCATTTAAGAACTGTAGGCCAGCTTTAAGTTGTGCAGACAGGAAGAGAGTTAGTGCCATCTCATGATAATATAACAGTTGCAAGAATTAAGCACTTCCAAGTGAGAGGGTGCTGCCAAAACAGAGGATGATCACATCATAGATTTAAAAGTGGGTCAGAAAAAAAATCTAAGAACATGACTCACTAGAACTGACAGAATATGCCTAGGAGTATTTTATTGAAAGAAAACACAGCAACTGGAGATTGCATAATCCAGCACAGGCTTGATTTAACTCATACTAACCATTTACTAAAGTTGGACTATTGCTGAAGCTATCAACCAATAAACAACAAAGTTAGAACTGAATACATTATTAATTCATTTTTAATGAACATGCAGCACAAGATATTTGGTACCTATATTTTGTCTAATAAATGCTTGTTAATTGTGCATCATGATCACTGTGCCTTTAACTGAGGGCTAGCCAATTCAGCCACTCTTGTCCGTTAAACAAACATTGATTTCAGTTTGAAAACTCCTCAGCATTCAGAAACACCGCCTTCAGCTGGTGATGCAAAATCATGAATTTTGATTGACAGTATTTGTGACTTTATCCAATATCAAGGATGACTTAAAACTTGAGCCAATTGCTATTTAGTGGCAAGAAAGATGCAACTTCAAATTTGCTTTACTTATCAAACTTTAACTTTGACAACAATTGGTTGACAAGTAAAGAACAAAACAGGTATTGGTTCATGGTAACCTGAGGACAGATTAGCTTCCTGACATATTATTTTCACTCTGCAAGGTTATCAACCAGGTACTGAAAATAATTGAAATAATTTGGTATGTCTTAGTATCACCAACAACATCACGAGTAACTCAATGTACACACTATGTAGTATTTTAGGAGATTTGGACCGATGATAAATCTCCTTTATACATCTACACTTTTGTATATTTTCAGAATGATTTTTGCAAATATGTTCACGACAGAAATATTTGGCACAGCAAAGAATGTCCACATCCTAATTATAGAAAAGTTACCTAAAGTCAAGAAAAAGCAAGATATTTTTGGGCTAATGTCCCACTTTGAATTAAGATTATGTAACAAACTCCTACTCTGCTCATATTGTTACTATAGCAATATGCCTTTCAAACTAATAGGATGTAATGCAACCCTTTATATCTTGTATTCACAGGAAGTGAGTCATAGCCATGATAAAAATTTTATACAACAGTCAGTAGCACAGATGCATGGTCCAAGATGATATTTGGTGACTCTGTTTAAAGATATTGGCTAGAGGATCATCAGGCCACAAAAAACATGGTGCTGCACAGGGTACCCAGGATAGTTTGTCATTACCATTGCCATTAACGTTTGATCTTGTGCATGTACCTCATATAACCTTGTGCATTTTGCAGTAAAACAATCACTGTTTTTTTCTCATTAGTTCACATTAAGTGCAAGTAATTTCGGGAATCCTGTGCACCTGCTGACTAAATCTAACTAAAAGTGCAATCATGCCACTAAAAAGAGGAAGTGACTACAGAATCTAACCTCTGCACAAAGTCACTGAGCAGCCCTGGGAGTACTCACCACAGCAGAGACATGGGAGCAGACAACCCCTTTTCACTTACACAAGAGTTTCTGCAGATGCTGGAATTTGAAGCAACACACACAAAATGCTGGAGGAACTCAGCAGGTCAGGCAGCATCTATGGAGGGAAATAAATAGTTGATGTTTGAGGTCGAGACCCTTCATCAGGACTGGAAAGGAAGGTCAGAATTCTGGCAAATAAAAGAGGTCCTACTTAAAGAGTCTAAGCAAATAGGGTTTAAGTTGAAATGTTTGTCCTATTACCCCAGCCATGAGCAAATTAGTATAGGGTTAATAGGATCAGGCTCAAAGACTGTGCAATAGCAGTGAGTTTCAGTGTGTGGGGCATAGGCATTAATACTGGAAAAGATTAGCTCTGGGATGGACTCCAGTTGAACCATTCTGGGACCAGACTTCTAGCGAATTAAGTAACTATAAAGTAGGGCTTTAAACTATATGATCAGGAGAAGGGCCCCAGTGGAGGGAAATCTGAAAAACTAGAGAGGAACAACAAAGAAACAGAGCAGGATAATGTTGGCATTAGGGATAATCAGATTGTTTTGGAAAAGATAAGAGTAAACAAACAAAAGAGCATATTAAGAATTAGGGTCCAGGCAATAAGACAAATAGGTCTGTGGTACAAATTAAAAAGTTGATACCTAAAAAAGTTTAAAAATATGAATCTCTTAGTGTTAGCCTACCAACCTGAGAAGGATCTATTTACTCACACTCTTTGCTTTCTGTCCAATCACCAATCTCCCAGCCATGTCAGTACCTTATCCCCAATTCCATATGCTCCAACCTTGAAAACCAACCTCCTATATGGGACTTTACCAAAAGTCTTCTAGAAATCCAAATGTGCAACATCCACTGGTTTCCCCTCATTTTTTCCACTAATTGCAACCTAAAAGAACTACAACGGATTTGTCACACATGATTTTCCTTTCATGAATCCATGCTGATTTTGCTCAATCCTATTAGTCTTCCTGAGATTGTCTTTTATGGTACCCTTCATCATAGATTCCAGCAATTTTCCTACCACTGGTGTTAGGTTAACAGATCGATAGATTCTCATTTACTTTAAATGTACCTCTAATTGCATTACTCTTATACCATTTGGCGATCTTTGCATTTTTTTAATTTTAAACCACTTTAATAAATATTAATATTACCTGGACAAATTTGTGATACCAAATTTTTGAAGTTGTATTATAAGGAAAATGTATAGAACTTATTTCAAATGATATAAATATTCACTTAGAAGCACTGAAGTGTGTTTTCTTTTAATCTCTACAAAATCTATGATATGTGTTGTGTGGAATAATTTATTATGGCAACATTTTGCCTGGATTTTCAGAAGCTAGCATACAGTTTTACATGCACTCAAACAATCTGTCCAACTCTGGACCTACCAGGTTATGCCAATCAATCAATCATAGTGAGCTCCCAGGCAGAATTCAGGAATTTAGTTCCCTTTTGGACTTTACACGATAGGCTTCAGAAATAGCTGCATGTGGCAGAAAGTACTTACAAAAACATCCAAAAGTCTAAGTTAACGGGTATTTGGGATTTATGCTTCTTTCTAATTTTAAATTCAGCCTTGCACCATGCCAAACAATGTCCAATGCCGAGGCAAATAGATATTCCTCATGGTAAGAATGAGACAAATGTGGAAAATGTGTCTGATGATGTGTTTCATTTAGTAGGTACTGACATGGTTTCTAAAGAATTTACAACTTCAGTCATGCTCAGCAACCAGTTAACTTCCAGAGGAAAAGCACAATTGTTTTTAAGAATCATTTTAAATATAGATAATAAATATTGATTCTAAAAGAAGCTAACTATAATTCCAGAACTTATGAAAGTTGCCATAATGAGAGGCTGGTAAAGCAGTAATGTTCTCTTTGGAAAAGGTTAAAAGGTGATCTGAAAAAGGATATTTTCAAATGGCCAATGATTTTGCTAGAGCATATGAAAGGAAAACTATTCTTCTGCCAAGTGGGTCAATAATCAGAGGCCATAATTCTAAACTTAGCAGAATATCATGTGCCTAACATTCAGAAAGAATCAAAATTAATTCAAAAACTATTGAAATCAATGGAATAATTAAAGAAAATTAAACAAATATATAACATTTTAGAAAATTTATTAACTCAAAAACACATTTAAACAAATAGAAACTTTTAACTTTAGATAACTTTTAAAAATGTAAATGAACTAATGCATACCCTTGTCCCTTGGAACCATTCCTCTTCATTTAAGTGAAAGGACCTGCTGTTCCTGCATGATTTCTAACATGGTTCAGGTTCAGCAGGCAAATTTCCCAGCATTGAGTACTGGGGAATTGTGGCAAGGTCATGCTCCTTCACTAGCTCCCCAGGGCCTCTAAAATTGGAGCGCAGTTGAGAAATTACCAGCAAAGGGCAGTCAGCAGTTTGAGACTTCTGCATTCACTCAGGACTTCTGAATTTAGGGCAGTTATGTGGAGAAAAACTAGCACCTCGACATGGAACTGCCAGCATTTACTTGCAAGCCCTGCCATTTTTCCTTTCTTCTCTATTCAATCAAAATAGCAAAATATTTCAGCTTAATTGGTCAAGAGGAAAATAACAAACTTGCAGTGGAATTCTGCCTCTCATGTCCTCATGACACTGCTTGACTGAAGTGTTAAAGTCCATTGAAGCCTGTGTGAGGGGAGTCTTGAATGTTGATGGCATTTTGAAGTATTCTGTACTAATCAATCATTAAACAATTAATTTTGATTGACTTTACAAGCTTTCATGATTCCTGCACGACAGAGTGTAAACTAAACACATGGGCAGCTATATTCAATGTGAACCAGCAACCACCTACATTGCAAACAACATACAAATTTTCTGCTATCTGCTCACTTCAATAATTTCAACATGTCACTATGATTTGCCGAGTTATTTGCTGGTGGAGCAACTCATTAGGGAGCCAATATCATGAGATACTAACTCCATTGAGAACAAGCTATTGCTAAGACCATGGTTATCTTCAACCTTAAAAGAGTGCATAATGGCTGCAGTTGGTGCTGACAGACATTCTGACCCAGGAGACTTTGCACAATAACCAATATGAGATAAAGTGTTTCCAAGGTTTCCTGACCGCATTGAAGACTTTGTTGGAGGACGTATAAATTAGGAATTTGTTTCAGCAGTCAGTAACATGATTGATCTGTAATCTTATTTCTTCCTCTATCCCCTCGTCCAACACCAGCACACTGTGAAATGATTTTTTAACAGTACATCCCAAAGACATGATGTCTACCTGTAAGTAACCAAAAACAGTAGGATAGTGGGAACTTCATCACATATAAATTCCTCTCCAAGTTGCACACTCTCCAGAGTTGGAAATATATCACTTCTTCTTCTTCTTTGTTGCTAGGTCAAAGACCAAGGATTGCCTATGAAATAGCACCTTAGGAGTACCTTCATAAAGGGAGCATGGTAATTCAAGATGGCAGTTTATCAATGCAATTCCACTTTATTCTATGCCATACTTGGTGCTGCATCAGACAATTTTTTCCTTCCTTTCTGACATCGAAGATCAACATTTCTTGGATTTCAGTACCCCACCTGACCTCTCTCCCCCTGTTCTTGCTCTAAC
>JARFYF010000036.1:16334464-16347899 GCA_030265395.1 Rhina ancylostomus | reverse complement strand
TTTCAGGTCAGGACCCTTTTTCAGGACTGAATATAGGAAAAGGGGAAGCCCGATACATAGGAGGGAAAAGCAGAGCAGTGATAGGTGAGCAAAAAAGGGGAGGTGGAGTGGGCACAAGGTGGTGATAGGTAGATGTAGGTAAGAGATAGTGATAGGTGGGTATGGGGAAGGAGGGGAGAGCAGATCACTGGGGGATGGGTCAAAGGTAAGGAGAGAAAAAAGGAGTAGAAAAATGAGAGATAGGCTGGGAAAGGGAAGAAAAGAAGAGGCATAGTTGGGGTGGCTGTGGGGTGGGGAGAGTTAGGGGTATTACTTAAAGAGGGAGAATTCAATATTCATGTCATTAGGCTGCAAGGTTCCAAGTTGGAAAATGAGGTGCTGTTCCTCTAGTTTGCGCTTGGAATTCTCCTGGCAGTGGAGGAGGCCAAGGACTGATACATCTGTGATAGTGTGGGAGAGGGAGTTGAAATGACTTGCAATGGGGAGATGTAGGTCACAGTTCATAAACAATGCTACCTAGCCTGCTAAGTTCCTCCATCATCACAGTAATTTTCCTCTAGATTCCAGCATCTGCAGTCCTTTGTTTCTCTAGATGTGCCTGATTACTGTGTGACCTAAATGATTTTCTTTTAAGCATTCAACTTCTCTTAAATTATGGAAACTTACTTGAAATATGAGATAGCCAGTTAAGTTTGTCCTGAGATAATTTCAACATGTATATTTTTCATAGAGGTACTCAAACCTTAGGTCATTACTACACAACATATGCTCCACAGGCTATATCTGGCCTGTAAAAATCTCTTATGTGCCTGCTCCAGAACCTCCAACATGACAGCGAGCTCTAGGTAGAGAGAAGTTCCTGCTAACCATCTTGGCTCCCTTCCATGTAGATGTCAAACTTTTCGTAGTTAAAGCTAAAACCCTAAAATGCAAACCTTTCTTTTAGCTTGATAACCACCTACAAAACAGAAGCACAGCACATCTTATCATCAACCAAACCTGGCTACTACTGACTTACATCCACCATGTTGTCAGTGCATGTTGGAAGTAATCCGCTTTGCTCAGTGGTCCAATGACTAAGTGATGTCTGTGGCTTGTTTCTAGCCTCCAAATAGGCAGCTCAAATTGGCAGAAAAGATTATTTTCGATAAACTCCATTCTCCAGTATGTTGCCCTACCAAAGAACAAAATATTGCCGGGATAATCAACACACACATTGTCTGAACTGTTTTTAAAGTCACACAGGTAGAAATTGGGAGAAAATTTCTAGTCCATTCACTGTTTATGGAACATTGGTTAAAGCTTCAGCACATGGACAGGCATTGAAAGTTTGCAAGCGGGAGACAAGTTAAAGAAACAGTAATTAACATTAACAAAATATTCCCTCTAATCTCCCTTCCTGTATTCTCGAACTCAGAAGTACATTAGGACTCTGACTAAATTGAGTGGGTCTTGGCTGATGTGCTGTACAGGGGCATGGTGCTGATGCTGTTTTTGGGACTTTAGATGAGATAAGGAGGAGGAATCAGGACCAGTAGGATTCTCCCATTCAGCTGCTACAGGGGTATTTAAGTAACTATCATTTATGTTGTGAAATGGGGAAGAGACTAAGCAAAACTTCTGGCCTGATGTTGATATTAAAAAGGAGCTCCAACAATTTCAATATCCCAACCTGCCCTATAGATCTGCAAATTTATTAGCAGTCTCCCATGGTGAGATGTATGGTTCTCCTACAAGTTCATTGCTCCCTATCTCTTCTGTCAACTTACTTGTAGACTTGCTGGATTCAATTTAGAAAACAATTTATAAATTGACATGGCCAAGACTTTGTGGGAGAGGCACAAATCTAAATTGTTTTAACAATTAAAGCATAAAATAGTGTGTAAAATTATGGATACTTGCTGTCCTTTTCAGATACAAATGCAAAATGCTCTCAAGTCTCTAGGGCTTATAAAGACTAAAAATGAATGCAAGCAACTTATGCTGTCAAACAAGCAAAACCACAAGTGGTAATTTCCTGTATTCCAAGTGAGACCATGACTGGCTTATTGTTGTTTAGTAACCATATGAATAGAAACTAGGACATTAGTAAATTCTAACATTTGTGCTTTCATGTATGTAAGTGAAAATGTAACAATCTGGCTATGTGTGGTTAAAATAAAACACTTTTTGAAGAAGAGCTGCTCTAAAATGATCAGTATTGTCAATCTGATCCTCCCTCAAAAAATTTGTGCACTATTTTATTGGGTCTTTTTAAGAGAGTGTCCTGAAAATAGTTTTAAAGCATTATAAATCTGTTTCTCTGTCCCTTCAGTAGGTTTACAATCTACATCCTTAATTCTGAACCTTTTGTTGAAGTTGAAACAGTAATGTGCCTATCATCAAATTTCACTACAGGTGGTCCTACAAAGAAAAGGATTTTTTAATTGGTTGGAAGTCACTGTGAGAGTGGTTGTAGATTCCTCATCAGTATTAGCTATCCAGTAAAATTTATTGACACTACTTTCAGCCCATTACAATCCCACTAACAATTAAAACTGAGTTTAAGATTTATCCATTGATTTCTTTAAAGCTCCTCTTTAAAACAAGAGGTTGAATCTCCCCTGAATGGACTTTGTAAACTAAACAAATTATGGAGAGCTACTGGAGTCATCTGTGATAGATGCTTAAAACATGGTAACTCTAAAGGTATAGCATGGTGAGGTATTGAACATGGCTTTAACCTGAACATGAATCAGACGCAATAATTTATGAAGTGATGATTGGACACCTTTTGAGCAGCATGTGGAAAATGTTTCTTTCAACATATTATTAAACAATGTTCTAATTTTGTTGCAAACAAAGATGACTTCATGATGAAAGTTAAAAGGATATGTGTTACTTTTTTTCTTGCATCTGCAGCTACAAAGCATTTGAAAGTTAGCGACAACTCAAAATTTAGTCAGTTGATATAAACAGGTGAGTTCAAGAAACAGTTGTTTATCTGTCTTCAGCCACATGGTATCAACACCATAATGTCATTTTGACATTTGGAACACAATAAAAAGGGTTTTACTCTAACTTTGGGTTTTATACCTAACCCAAAAGTACTTCATATTCATAGATAGCTAATAAAAGTGTTCAAAATTTACTTCATAATTTAAAGTTCATCCAGCTAGATAACCAAATGCACTGTACATTGTAAAGTCATATTTTATAACATAGGGTCAGAAACAATTTCTGCTGGGTGGAGAGTCTAGGACAAGGAAGTAAATGAGACGTAGGCTTTTCAGGGATGATGATAGGAAATATTTCCAAGTACAAAGAGGGGTAAAAACTAGGAACTCTTCCACAAACACTGGTTGACATTACATCAACTGTTAACTTTACACCTGAGGTTGATGTTAAATGATATGGAACAAGGGCAGATATATCACAGATTATCTTTGATCTCATTGATTAGTCGAACAGACTTGGGGGACTAAATCATTAACTCGTGGTCCCACGATTCCCAGTTAACTTAACATAAAATTGAATGTGCAACCACACAAACAGAATCTGACTAAAGCAGAATTAGGTTTGAACTAAACATTGCAGACTTTCCTAACAGGAAGACATGAAAAGTATGGATTCTGTGCCCTAAGTAAGAAGGTGGCTGGTAGTAGGCAGTGGTTGGGGGAGGGGTGGTGGTATGGTATCAGAGAGAAAGAAATCAAAACTGTGCCTTGAGCTGGGAGGTCAAGAAGAATCAGGCTGTGCTATAAATTAATAGGTGGAGAATGAAGACTGAGATCTCCTCTGGAGATTGAGGGGTAGGAGTATTGGAAGGTCAGGCCCTGTACCTTGGGGAGTTGGCAATACAATGACATTGGGCAGTCGGTGGAGGGAGGAAAGGTCAATGCAGTTTGGAGTCACAAAACCTGGAAATTTCCAGTAAAAACTTATTCAGAGCTGCATATTGTTTCTAAGCAATGATAAAATAAAATTAAATAGGTTAGCACAATATATTTATGCAAAACGTCTCAAAGAGCATATAAATGCAACTTTCAGGTTGTGCTAATTTTGGTCAAAGGCTTACTTGTTAAGTAATGGTCCCCAAAGGGATTGTGTTGTTTTCCTTGTTGAAACACCTAATTAGCCAGAAACCCCAGCTGTATCCTGTACCTGACAGAAACATAGAAAAACTACAGCATAATTCAGGCCCAAACTGTTGTCAGTCCCATCAACTGGCACTTATTCACCAATAATAATCTCACTGATGTGAATTTTGGTTTTGCCAGAACCACTCATCTCCAGATTTCACCACAACCTTGGACAAAACATAGACCAAAGAACTGAATTCCAGAAGAGAATCACTGTCTTTGATTTCAAGACAACACTTCACTATTTCAACAAGAAATTGTTAAAACTAAAACCAATTGGCATCGGGGGAAAATATTGCTATGCTGGAGTCATACCTCACAAAAAAGATAGTTGTGGTTGTTGGAAATCTGCCCTAAAACACTGTTGCAGGAATTCTTCAGGGTTAGGGCAGTCTAAGCATCTTCTGATGTATTATCTATGACCTACCTTCCATCATAAGATCAGAAATAGGAATGTTTGTTCATGATTACACAATGTTCAATTTCATTTGCAACTTCTCAGCAAATGAAGCAGCTCAGTGGTTTACAGCAAAACTTGAGACAGCATGTAGACATGGACTGGTAAGTAGCATGTAATATTCATGCTGCGAAAGTGCTAGGTAATGACCAGCCCCAGCAAGAGAGTCTAACCTCCTGCCTACATCATTCTATGGTATTTCCATCACCAAGTTCCTCACTATAAATATCTTGGCATATTGACCAAAAACTCAAATGGACCAGTCACATAAATGCCAATAGCTACAAGAGCAAGTCAGAGACTGGGTATCTTGAAGTGAGTGACTCCCCAAAGTCATAAAGAGATATCACAGAAAAATGCTCTTTAGCTCACCAAATCCATACCAACTATTTACTTACACAAATCCTACATTAATCCCATTCCTTATTCTCCTCATATTCCTATCAGCTTCCCCCATATCTACCACATGCCTACACACTGGCAATAACTTACAGTGACCAGTTAACCTACCAACCAGCATGGCTTTGGGACATGGGAGGAAAGGAGAGCATGCAGAAGAAATCTATACATATAGTCACATGAAAAATGTACAAATACCACAGAGGCAGCACCCATAGTCAGGACTGAATCTGGGCCTCTGGTGCAGCTCTACTAGTTTTGTCATTGTGCCACTCTAGTCTTTCCACCATCTGAAACAGTAAGTCAGGAGCATGTTGTTGTACACCCCACATGTCTGGAGGAATGCAGATCCAACAACATTCAAGAAGTTCAACACTAACCAAGTCAAGGAAGCCTTCTTGATTATTATTCATCCATTCCCTGAATTCCCTCCACCACTAGTACTCCGTGGCTGCAGTGTGTAGTGCAGTGTATAGTGGTTACTCGCCTTGGCTATTCCCACAGCATTCCCAAACTGAGGTCTCTACTACTAAGATGGACAAAGGCTTTAAGTACAGAGGAATACCAACACCTGAATGTTTCCCTCTATGTTTTACACATCATGACTTGGAACTATGTCACCATTCCTTCATTATTACTAAAGTCTAAATCCTAGAACTCCTTCTCCAACAGCATTGCAGGAGTATCTTCACTAAAAGACCTGCAGCAGCTCCAGAAAGTGATCCATCACCACCTCGGAGGGCAATTAAGCATGGACAATAAATACTGTCCTTGCCACTGATATGCAGGCCCTGAAAAACTAATAAATTATTCGATAAATCACTTCTTTTCAAACTCAAAGCTGTGCTGTAATAGCTGTAAAGATAGCCAGGAGGAATACAGCTTACATATTCTGAATGCAGGAGGCATAGTGGAACTGTGCACATAACTGAAATCTCCAGTACTCCAAGCTTCAAGTTAGTTATTGTCTGGAATATTGCCTGTCACTTAAAAGGTACATATGGCACTAACTTTTCATATCGAAATAACTGTTTTTCAAACTCAGCTACTTACACAAATCTTTATTTGCAGATAATCCTGAGTGTTCTCATCTGATTACATTTATTGATTTGTATGGAATATTCAATATGGAACAAGAAGGGAAATTGAATCATAATGACAAAGATCAAGACCAAATCCCAAAGAAGAAAACTTCACATTTGAACTTTGTCGGAATCTACTAATATCACTGGCAGGAATCTAATTTATTTAGGCTCCATTCTAATATCCTACAATAGTTTTCCATAACCAAAGCTGCCTGACTGCTGACTGGGGGAATCTCTGTAGTTCCAGCCTGAGCAGTCTTCCTTATGAGCATAAAAAAAGGAAAAGTATAACAGAGTTGCTTTATTTCAAATGAAATATTTATTCAAAACTATCTGCTTACTCAGGTTGTGCGCTAGAATAAAAACAGTGGAGTTCACTAATGGTGTTTTAACTTCAATCACTATCCCTATACACAAAATATTGAGCCATCTTTATACCAGCTGTGTATATAGCTGGTATAAAGATGTCTAGATATTTTGTGTATATCTACTGTGCACAGTAGATCTTGCTGTGCACATATTGGTATTTGTGTTTTCCTCAGCTAAACCAGTAACTACACTGCAAAAGCAATTGATGAACTATAAATCAATTTGGAACAACTGAAGGTGTAAAATGTACATTGCTATGATCAGTTCTTTGTTTCTTAATCTTTCTAGGCTGTATCCATCATAATGGCTGTTCATATCACCTTGGCTTTGTTTTATATGTACATGCAGAATGGATGTTACCACAATCACAGCATTCATTGTCTATTCCTAATTGTCTTTGAGAAGGTAATTATTAGCTGCCTGCATGAATTGCTGCTGGTTGTGTTATGAAACTTATCCCAAATTACTGTCAGATAGGAATTGTCAGGATTTTAACCCATCAATGATGAAAGAACAGTAATATATGTCCACGTCAGGATGATGTACTACTTGGAGAGGAACTTTGAAATATAGAATCAAGCTTACAACAACAGAGAAGGCCATTTGGCCCACTGTGTCTGGGCCATTTGGAAAAGAGCTACCTAATCTAATCTTACCTCCCAGTCCTCAATCCATGGCCATGAAGGTTCTTCAAGTATTGAGCCACTTTTTAAATGTGGTGAGGATTTCTGTCTCTTCAACCTTCCAGGTTGCGAGTTCCAGACCCCTACCATCCTTTGGGTGGAAAAAATGTCCTCATTTCCTCTCTAACTAAAACCTATGCCCCCCAGTTTTTGATTTATCAGCTAAGGGAAACAGGTTCTTCTTATTTATTCTATCTAGTCACCTCAATTTTATATACTGCAGTTAAGTCTTCTCTCAGTCTCCTCTGTTCCATAGAAAATAACCCCAACCAATCCAAGCTTGCATCATGGCTAAACTTTTCCAGTTCTGGCAATACCTTCTTAAACCTGCTCTGCACCCACTCCAGTGAAATCACATTTTTTCCTGTAATGCAGTGACCAGAATTGAACATGATACTCAAACTGTGGCAATAACAAGCTTTGTTTGCAGTTCCTTCATGGTCCTCTTGGTCTTATTCTATACCTTGACCAGGAAAGGAAAGCAACACATGTGCCTCTTTCACCTTTCTTGCTGCCCTGAAGGATCTGTTCCTTCACACTTTTCAATATCCTCCTATTTATGGAACTTGGAGCTATTGTTCCCATGTGCATTCTGTTCTTGTTCTTCTAGGTTGTAGAAGGCACAAGACTGGGAGATAACATCTAAAATCTCTTAATGAATTGCTGCAGTACACTATGTACTGCAGGTCCTCCCTAGAATACAGGTCCTCCCCAGGTTATGAACAACCCAGTCATACAAATGAGTGTTTGGGAGACTGGCAGGATGGATTTGCCAGCTGCTGAAGGGCTGTAGAAATCTTCTGCCACATGGGAACAGGGTATTTCCATGTGCCTTCTTACCCTACCAGCTCCTCCCACTTCTCTGCACAGCAACAATTGGGGGCTAGGTTGAGTCAAGCAGAAGTTGGACCACTGAGCAGGCTCAGTTGCTCACTCACTGAGTCAGTGAGGTCAGCTAGGAGCCACTCTTCCTGCACCTGCTCATTCTCCCACTGCAGTTTCTGTGATCCTCTCCCGCACAATATTCTTGTTCATATCTGGCTACAGACAGTTGTCAAGAATGGAACTCTTTGTAACTAGGGGACTGTCTGTAGTATAGCCTTTTTTCTTTCCCTGCATCTCATGTTGCACATCTCAGATTAATTTGGAAACAGCCATCTTCTTTCAAAATATAAATTATGTGTATTGTTAAGTCCATTACTGTAAAGTTATCCTCCAATTTTCTCAAGATTCTTCACCTCTAAAGTTTTCTGAAAATAGGTTTAGCAAATCCCTCTAAGAAATTTTGATTGTCAGAAGACAGCAGTCTCCCACCACCTATACTTGGAAAATTATCTTCTTTGCCACCTTCCCATGAAGATCACAGCTCTAATAATATCATGTGTATGACAGTTTCTATTTAAATGCGTTACTACCTAGAAGGTAGGACTAGATTGGGTAGCTCTTTCTGAATGACCCAGACACAAAAAATGTCCCCCGACCCTTGATGTCAAAGAGGTAATTCAGCAGCTAACAAAAGCTTGTTTTAAAAAGACAGATCTTGACAGGGCTTTTAAAGATTGGGAGTTGTGTGGAAAGAGATAGATAACAAGGTAGAAAAGTTTCTACAAGAAGGTCAGACTCCAAGGTCAGGATAGCAAAAACATCTATCAACAATGATAGGAAGGGGAGTACATGGAGGCCAGAATTAGAGGGCAAAAGAAGAAAATGCAAAGGCAGACAAACAGACAGATGTGGTGGTTGTGAAGTGTACAAACTAAAGCTAAACACACCTCTCCTGACCCAACCCACTGTTTATGAAGATATCACTGATGTCAGTGAATAGATGAGCAGGAAAACAACACCTAGGATAAATCCTTCAAAAACTCAAGTGATAAACTAGAATAGAAAGAAAAACCATTACTTGCAATGAAATTGTTACATTGAGCTAATTGAAATAGCATCATACAAGGACAATAGCATAGAACGAATCAATTTCATACATACCGTGAAGCAAGATAGGATCATCAAATATGTGGAAGTCAGTGGAGAGCATGAGAAGTATAAAGAGGGATAGTGAATTATGGCCATAATAGCAGACTTTTTTTTAAATAACTTTGAGCAGAATTTTAATTTTGTGAGCAGGATGGAAGATAACCAAAGGTATTGAAGCAGATCATTGTGAAATAAATAGACATGTTATTGGGAGGTAAAGGCATATTCAGACCTTGAAGAAGAATAGTAGAAATAGGGTGCTGTGGTAGCTTAAGATGACAAGGGACAAAGAGGTAAACTTTTCCCCACGGGTGGAGAATGGACATTTGCACTTGTTTGAGGTGGAAACACGAACAAAGTGTTTTATTAACAGTGCATAGGAGACAGAATAGATAGTTGATTCCTCATGAATTAAGTGGCAGAAGATCAAAAAAATTTAGTAACACCAAACTATCCCTGTTTTTACCACATCTTGAATAAGAACATAGAACCGAGAAAAGATTTAAATCTTTAGATAGACTACAAGAAGAATGAACACAAAACAGAAGGTAACACACATGAAACCCATGCTTGAAACCCATAGAACGGAAGTTCTGTGATGTGGTTATGCAAAGTTATTTTGTGGTTTATAGTCTACCAAAAATTTAAGTCTGGAATCATGAACAACAATTGCAGTACATGCAAATATAATGTGCCTTCAAAGCAGAAGGTAGTAATATAAGGTTAATTTTCAGTGAGGTTTCCAAGAGGATACAACTTTATAATCATACAGCTTTGAACAATTCCAAATTATTCTGTTCCAAAGATAATAGGCTGTTGTGCAAATAGCACCAGTAAAAATAAAACTGCACTTATACTTCTTAGGGTAAAATGAGGGAAGTTATAAGAACATAAGAACTCAAGAAATAGGAGCGGGGGAGGCGATCAGGATTTTTGGGACTGCTCTGTTATTCACTTATCTCCTACCTCAGTGCCATTTTACAGCACTTTCACCATACCCATTAATAACTTTCAGGATATGAAAGTAATCAATGTTTTGAATGAATTCAATGACTAAGCCTCTACAGGGCTGCAGGGTAGAGAATTTCAAAGGTTCAATATTGTCTAAGTGAAGAAATTTTTCTTTCTCAGTCCTAAATGGCCAACCCCTCATTCTCAAACTACTCCCCATCTTTCTCAACTCCTCAGAGAAACATCCTCCCTACATCTAGGGATTGTCAACTTAACAATTTTGCAAATTTCAATGAGATCTCCCTTACTTTTAAACTCCAGAGAATACATTTTTAGAGTTCCCAAACTCTCATCATGTGGCTAAGCTATCATCCCAGAAGACAGGCCCGTGAATCACTGTTGCACACCCTCTATGGCAAGTACTTCCTTTCTCTGGTAAGGAGACTAAAACTGTACATTGTAGTTTGGGTGTGGTCATCAATACCCTGTATATTGCAACAAGACTTCCTTACTCATGTAATCAAACCCTCTCGCTATGAAGGCTAAAATCGTATGCTGCACCTGCACATTGGCTTCAGTAATTTGCATATAAACAAGTTCAAGTCCCTTTGAACATTCACACATCTTGATCTTTTAACATTTAACAAGCTCTCCACTTTTCTGTTATGTTCATCAAGATGGATGGCCTCACAATTTCACATCTGCCATGTTCTTGTCTTCTCTCTCAGCTTACCAATATAAGCTGAAGTCATATTATAGCCTCTTCCTTTATCACAATCCTGTTTAGTTTAAAATCATCAGCAAGTTTGGAAATATGATGTACAGTATCATCAGACAAATCCTTGATGCTGATTGTGAACGGTTGAGGCAGAAGCACCAATCCCTGTGATACACCTGTAACAAAAATACTGCTAAGAAGGTCAGAGACCGCAGAAGCAATAGCAGATTAGACAATCTGAACCACTGCAGTAAAGGCTGAATGTTAAAAGATCTGCAACATTGCAATTCAGGTACATCTTTAATTATTATCCAATTTTTCTTTTGATTTCCTTCTGTTAGCATTCTAGTTCTAGAATTAATTCCAAGCTAGAATAATAGAGTCCTCAAGTACTCTGCATCTGTCTCATTTGAAAGCTTAGTGTCATATTTGACCCTACAACCGCTGAACTTTTGAACATATCTACTCCAACATGAAGTTGCATTTTTCCATCTCTGCCACAGCAGTTCTATCACTGAAGACCTCCTCCAATCCAAAATTGTCATGCTGTATCTTAATGTAAACCAAATCCTATTCATCAAAGGACACTGTTTATTGACCTACAGTGGCTCCTGGTCTAACCACATCTCAGTTTTAAAACTCTCATCCTTGTTTTCAAATTCTTTTAGGGCTTTTCCCTGTCGCCTCCTCTAGCCCAACAAGCCGGCTAGAGTTCCATTTTCCTCAAATTGTACAACCAGGTGCATCTCTGATTTAATCACTCCGCAATTGGTAGCTGTGTTTTTATCTGCCTAGGAGCTACTGTGAAATACTCCCTGTAAACCTCTGTTCCTCAATCTTTAAAATGCTACTTGATATGAGCCCTTATGCTGAAGATTTTCATCATCTTTTCTTCTTTGTCTTGTCCCCAAACTTAATTTAAAATGCCTTTGTGAAGTGCCTTAGGATGATTTGTTATGTTAAAGGTGCTTCATTAATGCAACAACAATGAGATTTTCCAACAGATAATTCCATATCCTAACTGCATTTATATGAAAATATTTTTCTAAGCTTTCCTTTAATTCTCTTTGAAATTTCAGTTCCCATTTCAATTACTCTGAAAGCAGGAAAAGAATTCTTAATTGTAATCTGGTTTGTATTTTATTAATTTGCAAAATCCTTGTTCAAGTTCTGTAATTGCAATTGGAGATAAACAACAGCTTTTTACAACTTTTACTTGTAAAATTGACTATATTTCAAACTACTTTGAATTCCCGGGGATCCTATGAATGCTTCAGTAACATTATAAAGATGCTTTCTCAAAACTGTTATAGTTATATTAGAGAGTGATATGGCAAAATCTTCATGAGCCCATTACTAGACTCATTTGAAAACTGAGTAGACTGGAGTGCTTCCTGTAAAGGAATCAACCAGATATTTTTTCCAATACATTAAGTTCAAAAACACAAATTGAGTTTTTTTTCCCCCTCTTTGACCCTTACCACCTTGCTTTGGTCAACTGACGTTTGCTGTGTTAGTCTAATCAATGTGTTTGAGTATAGGGTCCTACTGTGAATTAAAATTCCCTCAATATGCTTAAAATATAGACTTCTGTTGTTTTCTGGTTAATAAATCCCATACATAAGTGACTTGACATTAACAATTTACATACCATTTCCATATTAACTGTAAATACTACAAACAAGAAATGAAAATCACTATAACAGCAACTAGTAAGTATTCTGATACATATTCTATAATCCTTACCAACATCTCTGAAGGATTCTGCTTGTTCATCTGGAAGTGCATTTAGTTAAATTCTGTGTTTTTGTGCAGTGCACCTTTTGTTCATTAATAATTGAGCCATGAATCATGTGACAATAATTTTCCTGGCTTAAAAACAAGCTCAATGAATGTTGACTGAGTACCTTATGACAGACTGGTGCTCTCACTGGAGCAATACAACCTGCTGCTCCCAATTGTTTTGTTCCAAGTGGTAGATTTATCATAATATGGTGAACAATGTTCTTTCATTTTCACATTTTTCTCCAAATATTTATATTATTGTATCACAAATTCATGGTCAATTATGCTTTAGAATTGTTACTTGAATCATTAACAGATTTGCCTATTACATCGATGTCAGCCCCAATCGAGAATCTCAAACCCAAGTTCACATCTCTCCTTTTCAAGCAAGACGTAAACTCAAGTAATGTTATATTCACTGTTAGCCAAATTATCACACATTGTTGAACTGTTAAATAAATTTGGCTTATTATTTATCAAATCTAATATGTTTGACCCTGTTGATACTAGGACATATTATTGTAGAAAGTTATCTTGAATATATTCCAGAAATTCACTACTTTTCTGATATGACTGAATTTGTTTATTCCAATTTATGTATAAGTTAAAATTCCTAATTGAAATCACTGTCTTTACTACCTTCTTGCCATATCTCTACAATTATATGCTCTAACACTTTGCAGGTGTTACTGTCAGCACAGTCTTCTATTTTTCTATATTTCTTAATACTACTATGAAGTTTCCACTGTTAACATTATATCATCTTCCATCATTTAAGTAATTTTCTCTAATTACTGGAATGGCCCCTTAAACTCTAGCATTTGCCTTCTATTCCTGTATATTGTACAATCTGGTATGTTTAGCTCATTGTCCCAAAGGTCTGAGTAATGCTA
>JARFYF010000036.1:16146781-16158087 GCA_030265395.1 Rhina ancylostomus | reverse complement strand
AACTGATTGACAGAAGTTATTCCCAGTGAAGAGGGATTTTAGGGCTTTGGAAGCATCATCTAAAAATTAGAGCCAAGACTTTCGGGATTGAAGTGGTGAAACACTTCTCTTTCCACAGAGTGGTGGAAAATTGGAACTCTTTTGCAAACAGGGATTAATGTTAGTCCATTGATAATTTTAAATTTGAAATTCATTGACAGTTTTTTTATTATCCAAATGTATTAAGAGATATGGGAAAAAGACAGGTAAATAGAGTTTGGTTTTGGATCAGCCATGATTTTAGTTAATGGCAGGCAGGTCCATGGGACATAATGGCCTACGCTTCTAATCTTTGTATGGTTCCAAGGTTTAAAGAAATTAGTTATGAGGACAGGCTGCAAAAGCAGAGTTTATATTCCTTTGAGCCCAGGGGGTTGAGACACTATTTAATTGAAGTGTTTAAAGTGATTAAGGAATGCAATGTGCTACTGCAGATAAACTATTTTCTCTGGTTAAATCCAGAAAAACAAATGAAAATTAAAGTGATCCCATTTAAATATGGAATCCTTTTTATTCCCCCTCACAAACGGTAGGGAAAACTGGAACACTGTCCCTCAGAATAGATGCTGTGTCAATGGTAGCATAGCGGTTAGCATAACGCTATTACATCACCAGCGACCCAGGTTCAATTCCAGCTGCTCTCTGTAAGAAGTTTGTATGTTCTTACCGTGTCTGTGTGGGTTTGCTCTGGTTTCCAAAAATATACAGGTTAGGAAGTTGTGGGCATGCTATGTTGGCACCAGAAGTGTGGTGACACTTGCGGGCTGCCCCCTATACATTCTATGCAAAAGATACTGTATGTTTTGATGTACGTGTAATAAATAGATATTATATCTTAGAATTTTAATGACTATGTTCAGTAGATTCCACTTAGGTACAAGAATCATAGAATATGAATAACACAAATTAATCATGATCTTAGTGAATAAAAGATCAGATTCAAGGGTCTGAATGTCTGAATCTTGCTCCAATATTTCCACTTTTCCTATTCCCTAACATATTCCTGCTTCTGCCAGTTACAGAGCGAACTTGTGGAAAATTTTCATTGCTCTGGACTTTGGTGAAACCTTCTCCTCAGATGTAGAGAGTTATTGGAGTTTTTGCTTCATGTGACTTGGTTCAGGCTGGCTATAGTATAAGCATATTGTGTATCTGGACTGGGATCCTGACTGAAGTCATGAACCAGGTATCTAGGGGATAGACTTGATCCCATGTAGTATGTTGAGGGGCTCTGACTGCTATCAAGATATAAGCATATACCAGTATAATTCATTGGTCACAGATAAGTTGCAGAGTTAATAACCTCAGTAAAGGTGAACACAAAACAATTGGCTTGTCATCTAAAAAATGTCTGGTTCACTGTTGCCTTCAAGGGAGGAAATCTGCTGTCCTTGCCCAGTCTGGCCTACATGTGACACCATGTACACAGCAATGTAGTTGACTCTTAGGTGCCCTCTGAAATGACTATCTATTTGTGTTATAACCATTTCAGTACTCCAGCAGCTCAAGAAGGTGGCTCACACCACTCTCTCAAGGGGATGTTAGAATGGATAATGAATGCTGGTCTTATCAAAAATGACCATATCCCGAAAAATGAATAAAGGAAAATAAAAGTGGAATTCTTCATTTTTATATTGTTTTAGTCATTTACAGGAATATAGAGACAAAGAGTCACCATAGAACTAAAGGAGGCCATTTGGCACATGGAGTCATGCCAGTTGCCTGTGGAGCAAGCTAGTCTGTTCTATTCCCCCACTCTGTTCCTGTAGTCCTGCAAGTTTCTTCCCCTCAATTATCTATCCTATTTGCACCACTCTGACAGGCAGTGAAATTAGTTCTTTTTCACACTCCTACCCAAAACTCTAATTCTGTGACCCCTGGTCCTTGTACCATCAGTTAATGGGAGCCTGAGATAAATTTGTGTCCTTCTATCAAATCTCTCCTCACTATCTTTTGATCCCAGCTTCCCAATATAGCCTTGAGCAACCAGCAACCAATGCATCTGCGACCACCTTAATTTCTGTGCATGCAGCAAACTGATGCTGGGTGTTGTCAGAATCCTGGGTCACACGAGCTCATGGCCAAGTAAACCTTGCATCCATTGGTGGTGCTGAACATGCCTAAGTTGCAATTCTTGGATGAGCAGAGGACCAATCTCCATCACTGTCTACCTACCTGAAGCCACTTGGTGCTCTGCTCCTCTGCAAAACCAAGCCTGGGACTGTGGTTTCTGTGCATATGCATGGTGAAAGGCCTCCTCCATGATGCTTTCCTTCACCCTCTATGAACAGTCAAAGTCAATTTTATTGCCATATGCACAAACACATGTATGCAGAGATGCAATGAAAAGCTTACTTGCAGCAGCATCACAGGCACATAGCATCGTATCAGCAGCATTCACAAGAAAAACGTAAATTAAACATAAATTCTTAGAAGAAAAAGACATAATCAGAACAAAATAAAACGAAGTCCATTGTCGTGCAAAATGATCAAAGTGGTCATAGTATTGCTATACTGAGGTAGTGATTTGTGTTGTGCCAGTTGATTCATGAACCAAATGGTTGAAGGGAGGTAGCTGTTCTCTAACGTGGTGGTGTGGGACTTCAGGCTTCTGTACCTCCTGCCCGATGATAGCTGTGAGAAATTGGCATGGTCTGGATGGTGGGGATCTTTGGTGATAGATGTTGCCTTCTTGAGACAGTGTCTCATGTGGATACTACTGTTGGTGAGGAGGGATGCGCCCGTGATGGATGGGCTGAGTCCATTAATCTCTGCAGCTTCATTAAAACATGAGACATGAATTAAACTGTGACTCGTGCACATATGAACCGGGTGCATGTGGTTGAACAACATCAAACATTACCATTACCATTTTACATGTGAGAAACAGCAACAAAGATCTGGACCCTATCTGATTCCCAATAAGCAAAGTTATTTGTTGATCTATGCATGTAAATTGGGATAGTTGATGTTCTACCACTTGACGCAGATGCATTAAGTTTTTGTACTTGGCTCAAAAACTCAACTTTTTCTTATTGGAAACTGGATTACAGGCTAAGTTTGAAACACCATTTAATCCCTACCTGCATAACTGTCTTCTAAAACACCTGGCAAAATGGTTGAATTCTTCCACTTTTGCAGAAACTGATAAAGATAAACAATTAACAGACCCTTTTTGGGATTGTGGGAAGTGGGGGGAAGAGGGTGTTGTAGCTATCAGCAGAGCTTACAGGCTGTTTTTATTTGTTTTACAAACCTGTTAATTGTGTAAAAAAGCAAGAGTGGCAGGTGAAAGCTACAGGAAAGAATAACATTTTACTAGTAAAGCTCTATTTGTAACTGTGAATGAGATGCTAAAGAATAATCGATTGCTTGGAAGAACAAAGGAATCCACAAAGTGATATTGATGCATTAATGTAATGGATTAAAAAATGGCTGTTGGAATTCTATGTATTTTAGTTCTGCTCTGAATAGAGGTTGGTTCAATGCTCTAGGATTTGAGCATAGAAGTTCATATAGTATTAAAGTCAATATTTCAAGCTTTTAAAGATCTAAAGAAAAGCTAATATGTTTTTTTTTATTTTATCATCAGAAGTACAGTACATAAAAGCCCAGATAAGTCAATAAAAACAATTCATGAGAAGAATATTGATGCTTTAGAATGGATATGCTGCTGTTTTCCACTGATGCTAATGAGAATGAACAAACAGAAAGACGAAGGAATTTTTTTTTGGTGGAACTATGCAAAATGTAGGGCAATATGATTGGAGTGCTTGAAATTATGAAATAATGGCTTGGGGTAGATAGCTAAATGTTTCCAAATAGTGGTGGTGGGAAGAATCAGGCATCATCAAAACAAGAGTTAACATTAGAGATTCTGAGCAGAGGATAAAAGGCATTTCTTCAGGCAGGCAATTATGAAACTGTGAACTTAACAGCAAGTGTCTGTTGTTGAAGCAAAAACCGTGTCAACATGAAGGACTGTGGCTAGAAATGTAATTTTAAAACATTTTCTCTGTAACTGGAAATTGATATTTTCAGGAGAGAAATGTGGTAACAAAATAACTGGGACATTCTAGGTTAGTCCAGAAATATTACTGGGAAGTTCTGGACCCTGAGATGGTGTCAGTCCCTATGCTAGGTTCCTTATGAGACACTAGTGAGGACGTTGGATTACACCAGCAGCCCAATTTCACTCCCAACTTGTGAGGAATGAAAGCATGTTAAATTTCTCAATCATTTGCCTTGATTTGGCCAATTTTGGGTAAATTGCATTGAAAAATATAGCACAGTTTAGCAAAAACTAACCCTTGAATTCATTTCTAGGTCCACAAGAAAAGGAGATAAATGCTTTGGCATAGATATAAATGTAATGGTGCAAGGCAGCAAATAAAACCTAAAGAGATTTGGTTACATTTATAAACTTCTTATGCTTTTTTTGTTGGCACCAAGTTGAAGGTAGAATTTATCTAAATTGACTTTGTAATCATTCAGATCTGTGTATCTTTGTCTTGCAAAATAAAGGTTGCTGTATATATTTGAACCACACCAATAATGTAACCAAATCATGAAGCATGGATATATCTGGAGGAGATCCTAACCTTAATTCTCTTGATACACATCATTGATGAGCTACAGTATGTGGGCCATGGTCTCAGGATGTCTTATGTAACTTGCTCTGGCCATATACTCATGCATACACACAAGGCTCATATTCCTCAACAAAGTCAACATGCATCATTTTGACACCTACTCCTATCATTACCGTCTTAACCTGCAGTATGTTGCATTTTGCAGTCTGCCTTGAATGTTATATTTTTCAGTCCTTCATGTTTTAAACCAAAATTTCCCTGAGTTTGATTTGGTCTTGTGTACAATAATTAGGCTGATCTATAAACATCCAGGCCAATGTTTTAAACTGCCGTTCCGAAGAACTCTCACAAATGGGATGGTTTAAATTAAACTTTTATAAAGAATATCACCCTCCTTTTTTCCTGTCCTATATTAATCTGCAGTAACCACATTCCTTTTTAAAGATAAATGGGAATAAATTTTACTCATGAATGACATCTGTTATGTGTGGAGTGTCAAAGTTTCCAGTGAGACTCTGTTCTATTTTGGTAAGTGTGAACAAAAATAAAAGTGCTTCAAAATTATTCACAATACATGATGCTGACTTGCAGATTTCATTGGATCTTTTGCAGCCACATTTGAGCCATTTAGTTGAAAGCAGAATCACTGCAAACTGTTTTTAGAATTGAAGATTTATTCCAGCAGTAGTTGAAGCAGCTGCATCTAACAGCTGAAGATCTCACACAGGGCAACGACAAGCAGTGTCAGTTCATCACTGCCTTATTGATGCTGCACAGAAGTATACCATTGCTAGTAGAAGCAGGACTGAGCATTGAAGAAGGTAAAGGAAGATAAGCTAACTTTCACCAAAACATCATCTTCAATTAATGAGGAAATACTGACAGTGTTGGATGCTAAACTAAATATCCAGGGTTTTCCTCAATTGAAAACTTTAATGTAAAATTACTCTTCGAATAGAAAATGGACTAAAACCTAAATCTGCAAAGTGCCCGAATTATTGGGCTAAATCTTGTTGTCCTTGTGCCCCACCTCCCACTGAAATCACTGCCTATTGCCATGCTTAGCAGATTGAAATGTGGAGGACTTATCTTGCAGAATCTGTTGGTGTGACCTCAGAAACAATAAGGCATCTGGAGATGCACTGAAGAAATCCCATCCCTGAAGCACATTCTAAACTTATCCCCACTCTTAGTTTACCAGCTGTAAAAACTATGAGTGATTTTAAAAAAGAATTTGGTATTTGCAATATCGTGCGCAGTTTTGGTCCCCTGACCTACAAAAGGATATAGTTAACATAGAGGGAGTGCAACAGGAGGTTCATCAAACTAATTCCAGGGACAGCAAGATTGTCATGGAGAAATTAGGTCAGTTAGGGTTTCACTAGCTGTATTCACTACAGTTTAAAGAATGAGAGATCATTGAAAAATACAAAATTCTGACAGAACTCAACAGGCTAGATGCAGGGAGCATATTGGTTATCGGTTTATTACTGTCACATGTACTGAGATACAGAGAAAAGCTTTTGTTTGCATGCCATCCAGACAGATCATTCGAGGCAGTACAAAAAGGGGAAAAACAAACAGAATGCAGAATATAGTTTTACTGTTACAGAGAAAGTGCAGGTAGGCAAATAAAGTGTGAGGGACAGGAGGTAGATTGAGAGATCACAGAAGTTTACTTTTAATCATACAAGAGGCCCATTCAAGAGTCTTATAACAGCAGGATAGAAGCTGTCGTTGAGCCTGGTGGTACGTGTTCTCAGGCTTTTGTATCTTCTGCCCAACAGGAGGTGGGAGAAGAGAGAATGACTGGGGTGGAAAGAGTCTTTGATTATGTTGGCTGCTCTCCCAAGGCAGTGGGAAGTGCAAAGAGAGTCAATGGAGGGGGGAGGGGTGGTTGCAGAGCCAAGGTTCACAATCTTAGGATACAAGGGAAGATATTTAAGACCGTGGATTTGTAGGGTAGTGAATTTGTGAAATTCTCTAGCTCCAAAGGCTGTGGAAGCCAAGCAGTGGAATATACTTAAGTAGATAGATATATAGATTTCTCAACACAACAGGCATCAAAGGGTATGAGAGAGAGTTACAATATCAGCCATGATCATTTTCAATGGCAGAAAGGGCTGAAAGGACCAAATGGCTATTTCCTGCTTCTATTTTTTTTCCATGTGTCTATATCTTAGATTTAGAGACATTTGGCTATTAAGATTGGATAATGAAAAACATAACACACATGTAAAACATTTAAAATAAATTATAATAATTATTTTTTTTAAACTTATCTTTTGTCTCCTAATTGCCATCTTATAATCTCCAATAAAATCAATGGGGACATGGGATCCTGAGATAGTTTACCTGGCTCAAGACTCAAGAGATGATTCTTTAGAGCGTCAGGAAGACTGGACCTAGCTATGGACTCCAATATAGGGTCCAGGAGAGAAAAGAACTGACAGATTCTTCATTCTGTGTCAGTAAGTCCATGATATCTGGGTGTAACAGCTCATGTAAAAAGCAAAAATTCCAAATTTGCCTCCACTTAAGCAGGTAATTTCCAGTGGTTCAGTCTGGCAATGCTGACATCCATCACCAAGATCTCAGCCATTATAGTGCATCTTGAAGAATAGTCACATTAATGTAATATTAAAAACTGTCACTTTAAGTATAAAGCAATGGTTAGTTATTTGACACATTATTTCATTAAACTTAATTAATTTGGCAACAGCTGATTCAAATTTTGATGGGAAAACTTTTAATTAAGAGTTGCATCTCAAAATAATATGGTGACAAATATACTATACTTTTCAAAATACAAAATTGAACATTCGGAACATAGATCTACCATGTGATAGCAGTGTTTGCAGTAAAGAGGATAAGTGGTATAAAAAAATCAATCCAAACTTGCTTAAAACAGTACAACACATTGACACTGCTCCGAGCCACTATTCTTTCATTTCAAAGGTCTGCAAATTTTATGCTTTTAGTAGTGTTTTATCCTCCTTACATAATGCATCTGGCTCTCTTTTTTTGTTACACACACATCCCAACTTATCCACCACATTGGGGTGACCTACGTGGGCCACAGTTTATCTATTCCGAACCAGGACTGACAAGACTGTCAGGGATGAAAATATGACACCATGCTTTTTTGGCATGAGTGATGATTCAGGTGTACCAAAGGTCTTCAAGAAGCTATAATAACAAAATAAAACAGTGAGTTACAGGTTTGATTTGGGCACAACAAGGGTTCACCAAACTGATTCCTGGGATGGCAAGATTGTCATATAATTTAACCCTACAAAGTCTGCTTCACTAATATCTATTATTATGTCTAAGTTGACACCTGCCTCATTGATTAATCGTGTACAATTTGACATACTGACGGTATCATCTTTCAGCCAAAACCCCAGACATCTCCATCATAATCCCTGGGTATGTACAGTTCAAATAGGTGTAAAGACCCACCATAGATGGCGAGTTGCATCACATGTACTACCAAATAGAGGCAGCCTGAGCAGACTCTTGTTTGAGCTCCTTGTATTTCACTTTTATTAGTATTTCACACACCCTATTTAATGAATAGAATAATTCTAGAAAGTTACAAGTTGTACAACACAATTAGAGGTCAATAGCGATGATTAGCAATTACAGAATGATTCTAAAAAAGAAATCTGTACCAGCATTTCAATTTCAGTGCATTCAGCTGTGGGATGGAGGTATAAAGGAATTGTATGTTGATAGTAAAGATGAGCAGATTGAGACCAGGTAATCGGAAACTGTCAAAGTGCCGGAGGGTTCAGAGCTGTCACAAATATAAGGAAGGAAGGGACTGGACCAAGAGAGAAAGGATAGAGTCAAAATAAGAAGAAATGCATTCTATGGGCTTGAGCAGGCTGATACAATGGGTCTGCTGGAACAGTCCTGCTTCCAAATCTTGAGATAGAAGCAGCTGTGCAGGACTGGGAGACTGCAAAGCTGGAAGCTGTGGAGGGAAGATCTCCTAAGAAAATGAGATCTGTCACTATCTGGCAGACAATGGCCAAACATTCAGTAATGGGGCCATGATTAAGAGAGAGGTGCAAGGAAGTAAATGTCAGAGCTAACATTTGGTCTCTGTGTGATAAATGTCAGCTCATATGACCACAACAGCTCCATCCCACTCTTGGGTTTTTTGACAATATCGATGTTGGTTCTTAGTGAACGTAACGTTGTGTTCAGAAGGCACCAGGTTAGAGTAAGTAAGGAGAGTGAAAAAAATCAAGCTGGTTAATGTTGCATCAGTAGTTTGCAATGAATAGATCTTGAGAAGGCACGAGGTCAAAGGAATCAGGAATCTTGGAGATGGAGAGGTTCACAATCTGGAGTGAAGACCAAAGAAATGGGCACAGAGGTGGAGGGAGTGGGAGAAAAGTTTAATGTTACGTCAGACTCAATTCACTTAGATGGGTATGAATCAAAGAGGAGCTCTCCACTGAGAACTGATCTCTTGGGCTCAGAGAGGGGAAGATCTGAAGGAATTGTGAAAATTGAACAGGGTGTAGAACCGAATGAAGAAATGGGCCAGAGGAAAGTGAAGGGACGAAAGGACAGCTGTACAGGAATTCAAGAGCTGTTGAAGCTTGCAATTCAATCATTGTGGCTGATTATGTGAACAGACCAGCTCTACAAGGAAAGATTGGCTGAAAGAGTTATGGATGGATTGGATAAACATATTTAGCATGAATACATCACAGCTGTGTCTAGAACTTGTGCAGATCTGTTTAAATGATTCATATGCAGGCATTAAAGAGCACCAAGCTCCATACACATTTAGCCAAATATCAAAACAATCCATAGTAAATTGAGTTCAGAACCTTCTGACTGAAAGCTCAGGGAAAATAAAAGCTTCAGTCATAGAGTCACACAGCATGGCAACAGGCCCTTTGACTTAACTTGTCCATGCTGACCAAGATTCCCATCTAAACTAATGCCACTTGCCAGTGTTTGGCCCATATCACTCTAAATCTTTCCTATTCATGTACCCGTCCTAGTGCTTTTTAAGTGTTAACGTACATGCCTCAACCACTTCCTCTGGCAGCTCATTCCTCTGGGTGAAAAAGTTACCCCTCAGGTTCTTGATTCCCCAACCCTGGGAAAAACACTGTGTGCTTTCACCCTATCTACACCCCTCATGATTTTATATACCTCCATAAGATCACCCTTCAGTCTCCTATGGTCCAATGAATAAAGCCCCAACCAACTCAACCTCTCTCCATTAACTCAGTCCCTCAGGTCCCAGCAATATCCTCTTAAATCTCCTCTGCACTCTTTCCAGTTTAATGTCATCTTTCCTATACCAGAGTGACCAAAACTGAACACAATATTCCAAATGCAGCCTCACCAACGTCTTATACATCTACAGCATCCCTATTTCTATACTCAAGTGTCCTGAATGAAGGCCAGTGTGCCAAAAGCCTTCTTCATCACCCTGTCTACCTGTGACACCACTTTTAGGGAGCCAGAAGTCCCTCTGATCTACAACACTCCCCAGGCCCCAACCATTCACTGTGAAAGTCCTATCCTGATTTATATTCCCAAAATGCAACCCTCACACTTAACCAAATTAAACTCCGTTTGCCATTCTTCAGCTCACTTAGCCAGTTGATCAAGATCCCTCTGTAATTCCTGACAACCATCTTCATTGTCTACACCACCACCTAATTTAGTGTCATCTGCAAACTTACTAACCATGCCTTGTACATTCCCATCCAAAACATTGATATAGATGAAAAATAGCAATGGGCCTAGCACCTGCCCCAGGGAACATCACTGGTCACGGGCCTCCAGTCCAAAAAACAACTTCCACCATCACTCTCTGCTCTATACCATTAAGCCAATTGTGTATTCAATTAGTTCACTCTTCATGGATTCAGCAGTGAATCTTTTTTGGGAGATTACGACACTAACTCTGCACTAAAACTTGCTTGCAATGTTTCCAGCTGTAGAGTTTCATGGAGTGATCATGGCAAACCTATTTTTGTTTTTACATGTCACAATGCTGACCAAAAATGGAAAAAACTACACTCAAAGAAGATGTTGATTATATTTTGAGATACAAGTCTGTACCATTTCTTATTTGGAAGACCATTCACACTAGTTACTAATCGCAAAACTTTGTTGACCATTCTGGGACTGAAGCTTGCTATTCCCACAATGAAGATCACGAATGCAGGTAAGTGCCATGTTTCAATACTATTATGATATTGAGCACAGAGCATCTTTAACAAAACAATACCCAATTTGTGGAGACTATATCTTATGCAGAAAGTTGCACACTACAGGTGATAGAATGTCACAACAATGGAAAAAGCTTACTTAGCAAATCAACTTAATTTTGAGCTAAGTATATGAACACATATTATGTGGATAAAGATTCAGACGCAAAGATGGCTCAACGACGCAGCACAGAACTGATCACACACAGCTCCAGCAACTTGAGTTCAATCCTGACCTCCAGTGCTGTCTATCTGAAGTTTGCATGTTCTCCTTGTGACTGCCTGAGTTTCCTCCAGGCACTCAAGTTTCCTTTCAATGATGTGTGGATTGGTAAGTTAATTGACCACTGTAAATTGCACTTAGTGTGTGGGTGAATGTAGTGGCAGAAGTAGACTCTGTTGGGAGTTGTAGGGAATGGGGGGG
>JARFYF010000036.1:16124174-16138998 GCA_030265395.1 Rhina ancylostomus | reverse complement strand
ATTTTCCAAGAATAATATTTAAATCACCTTGTTGAGTACATCTTTTCTTTAAAAGAAATACTCAAAAGTTATGGAGGAAAACCTTTTGAAAACAAAAAGCCAGAAAATTTTAATTTTGTGCCAATATCTTTATTTTGTTGCATAAGTCTCATTGTTTAGTGAGAGTCTGCAACTATCAGTATACCAACTCAATGTTGCTCAGCTCAAAATGCTCCATTCAGGCAAAACATATTTGGAAGGACCAAAATACAATGGTACCAAGAGAATTGGAGGACAGGGAGATAAATGAGGTAGAGATCAGAAACGATGTAAATGAATGGTGGGACAGAGTTCAAGACATTATAGTCAATGTCTATATATGATACTGTGCAATTTAAGTATGCATGCCAGAGTAGCCAGAACACTTTATTTAAATACCAGTGATAGAACTATATAGAAAATCTGCAGAATATATTAGTAATCATAGAATTTTCAAAATGTTTATATGCAAATAATGAATGTATTATTGAAGAAAAGCAAAATATATGTCATCGGCATATATAGTTTCAACAATCTTTTAAATTTTCCATTTCTCATAACAGTCCTGTTAGACAATTTTGGGGATCACTCCAAAAACTGATACTACAAAAACTAGAAAGTATATCATACCCAACATTGTGCAGGCCACACTGTCACATTCCCAAAAGTAGACTCTTTATTCCCAGCTCCATTGTAAGAGATTACTAGGTGGACAAAGAAAAATATTCATGGATGTGCTCAAAGCTTCCTTGAGGAAGTTCAACATCCCTGCCAACTCCCTAGAACCCCTGGTCCATGATCGCTAAAGATGCAAGTGGAGAAAGAGCGTTCAGGATGATACTGAGACTATTGAGGCCATGCATCAGGAGCACACAGAAGCTTTGCATAAGCAGCTAAAAAAATGTACCACCTCGCAAAGAAAAAATGTACTACCCACCTGTCCATCTCATAAGCCATCTCCTATCCCATCCTTGGAGATGTCTGCAGTTAACACATTGCTCTCATTAGCCATCTCAAAACCCACAAAACTGCAGTGAAAGCAAGTCATCCCTGATCCACAAGGAATGCCTGTGAAGAAGACCTCATGTGATACTGTTGATGGAATGTTTCTTCTTGATAAGGAATATGACAAAATAATCAATTGATATTATGGCAATTATAAATAGATAGATAACTAATAAATAAATGACCTTTAAGTCAATTCAACTCTGTTGCAATGTTTCCCACCACTGCCAATAAGTTCAGGGAGCTTATGCAGTGTGATGTCCACGAAACCAGAGCTCAAGGAAGCTACAGGGGGCTGTACGGTTGTCAGCCTTTTTAAAGTCAAGGAAAACAAAATTTCTGATCTCCTGGAATACACAAATACTTAAGATACTAAACACTGTCCTTTCTACTGTAACATTCCAATGTCTTGAGAAACAAACTGAGAAATGAATTTTTGAGATGTTATCACTTTGCAATGTTGAATCAAGACAATGGTAAAAGGCTATGTAATGAGAAGAAATCAAATCAGTATCTGGAAAGTGTGTAAACCCAGTGACAACTAACATTTATACAGTAACTCTTGTATAGGATAGTTTTGGTTTTGAGTAAAGAAAGCATCCAAGCCTGGGAGAACCTTCATTATGCTAATCATGAGAATAGTTTGATCAGCTGCTCTCCAGCCCTGAGGGATAAAAGGTACACACACACCCCATGAGAATATTACACAGGTATACAAGGTACTGGGTGGAATAGAAAGTAAAATGTCCCAAAACACTGCACATATTAAAGCAGAATATAAATTTTAAGATTTGTGAACAAAAGCTTGGTCAAAGTGGCAGATTTTAAGGAGTGTCCTAAAAGAGTGAGCTCCTCTTCAAACTAAATTATAATGGGAAGTTTGGACTAATATTTGGGAAGACATGCTAGTATTTTGGGTAGTGGATTAGTAGTCAGATACAGCAATGAGATGATAGGTTTCTATGAAACATTGAGAGAGATGGGCTAAATGGCCTTTCTAATTGGCACTTAGCTTTGCATTTTATGTCAGGAAAGCATTTTATGTCAGGAAAGCATTTTACGTCAGGAAAGCATTTTACGTCAGGAAAGCATTTTACGGATTTACCAGATGAGCAATAATTTAGAGCAAGACATTCAAGTGCAAAATGCAACCTATATTTACAGCAGCCTGTGAAATAAACTGCTTCATGCATTTAAAGGAATCTTTAATCAGTCAACATTTTTTTTGATCACAAATAAGCAAATGAAAAGGAAAGCATCAGGTCTGTTCCTTCCAAAGATCATGCACATTAATTTGCCATGGTCCCTACCATTCTACTTATGAGGCATTTTCCAATTGACAATTTTTTTAAAAGAGAGACCAGGTACAGTGCTCAAGTTACTTGCTATTAGCCAGAGTCCTGGCCTATTATTTCAGTGACATGATCAAGCCCACCATGGCAACTGGGAATTTAAATACAAGTAATTAAATAAAGTTGGAATAAGAAACTTTCATCGGTCAAGGTAACCATGAAGCTACTGATTGGCATGAAATAGGTCTGCTTCTCTAAAGTCCTTATGGGAAAGAAATTCATCATTCGTACCAGATCTGTCAATATGCAACTCAAACCTTTCAACATGGTTGACTCTTAACTGCCCTTTGAAACAGCCTATTTGGTATGGACAATAAATGCTTGCTGGCTATGTAAAGTACAGACATTTACTCTAAGGTTCTGCAAATCAAATTCCTGAATTATAGCTAAAGTAAATTAACTCATGTTCAAATGTATAGTACTTGGCCATCCCTACAGCCAGTATTTTCCACCCTTGACTTTTTACTTCTCTGACCGGACAATTCCAAGATCATAGTAATATAGCACAGAAACAGGCCCTTCAGCCCAACTCATCCATGCCAACCAGGATGCCCATCTAAGCTAGTCCCACTTGCACACATTTAGTCCATATCCCTCTAAACTTTTCCTAGCTATATATGTGTCAAATGTTTTTATCCGCCTCAACTACTTCCTCTGGCAGCTCATTTTAAATTGCCCTTCAGATCTCTTAGTTTGTTCCCCTCTCAAGTTAAACCTATACCTTTTAGTTTTTGAGTCCCTTCCCCGGGAAAAAGACTACGCAACCTATCTATGCCTCTCCTAATTTTATACACCTCTAAGGTCCCCCCTCATTCTCCTACACTCCAAGGAATAAAGTCCTAGCCTGTCCAACCTCTTCCTATAACTCAGGCCCTCGAGTCCCAGCATCATTCTGGTAAATCTTCTTTGCACTCTTTCCAGCTTAACCACGTTTTTCCTGTAATAGGGTAACCAAAAACTGTACAAAATACTCCAGGTGCAGCTTCACCAACGTCCTATACAACTGCAACATAACGTCCCAACTCCTATACTGAATTCCCCGACTGATGCAGGCCAGCGTGCCAATCCCACAAGAAGTTCAATGATTATCAGCCAACATTCAGAAGAGAAATTTATTTGGGTGGAACCCACTCGAAAATATCTTGACCGAAGGACTTTGCCTCTCAGTCGGCCCCTTGTCCAGTTTGGTGACATTTTGTGGGGAGCAGGACAACAGTCAGTGAGTCTCCTCCCTTTACCAGCAGATGTTCTGCGGCTCCATTTATCTCCTCAGCCCCCCCAGCTCCGATCTCACCTCGCTCCCAGCACCCGGCCCAGTCTGACGAGCAGCCCCAGGACGGTGGACCTCTCGCCCCCTTCGCCACCCGCAGGCGGACTCCCACAGCCTGTCAGTCGCGCACCGGGCTGGAGGCCGGGCCTAGCCCCGGGGGAATGAGCTAACGCTGGCTGCGCAGCCGGGTACCTTTCATCGAAGTATCGGACCAGCAGCCAGACGATGAGCGGCAGGTTGTCCCTCTCGTTGTAGGTGGGCAGCAGCACCGAATACTTGTCGCCCCGCCGCCTCCCGGTGCCCTCCCCACTTGCCATGTTGGAGGATCCGACAGGAAACTGGTGCTTCGCCCAAAACAAACCGTCCTGCTGCTGCGGCGTGGAGTAAAGTGTCCCGTCCGCCTGGGTGTGAGCGCCTGAACTTCCAACGGACTGCGCGTCGTAAATCCAGACCTGCCTTTGTAAGGCGTGGTAACACAAGTCCCAATTGCTTCCAGGAACAACTAGACAGCATTTGCATGCAGCATCAGCTTTGAACTGACAATAAAACAAGTGCAACGAGTACACCCTCCTTTGAGAATCCTGCACCAATGGCAACAGCTTTCTGTGGTGAGGATCGCTTAAAGGAACAAGAGTTCTTAGCAATATTATGTGGCAACCACACATCCACTGCCAGCAAAAAGTTCGAGTGGAAATAGTGTTGAGAGGAAAAGGAGGAAGTAATGATGAATAATAAAATAGTTTAAGTGCAGAAACAGGCTATTCTGCCATACCAGCTTATGCTCCTCATGAGCCTCCAAACCTCTAAAACTTTTCTGTTTAATTTGTATGTTCAGTTAATTGCATCCATGTTATTTGTAGCTACTCCACATTCTAGTCACTCTCTAGGCTGAGGTTTCTCCTAAATTTATTGGCTACTATCTTTTTTTATTCATTTTTCAGGTGTTTGTCAAGATGAGAATTTATTGCCTTTAGAAGACAGTGGTGAGCTGCCATCTTGACGTATTGAATTCCTTGGTAGAGGGGCTCACACAATGCTGTTGTGGAGACAGTGCCAGGATTCAGACCCAGGAAACATTGCAAGACTGGTGATATATTTCCAAATCAGGATGCATGCAACTTAGAGGTGAACTTGTATATGAAAGTGTTCCTGTGCACGTGAAGCCTTTATTCACTTTTTTTAGAGGTCATGAATGCGGCAGGTGGTGTTGGAATAGCCTAGGTTAGTTACTGTAATTAATTTTTCCACTGGTGCTTACTGCAGCCAGAAATGAGTACTTACTGTAATGGATGGGGTAGCATTCAAACAGGCCGCTTTGTGCCGTAATGTGAAGCCTCTCGAGTATTCTAGGGGCTGCACTCGTCTAAACAAGTGAGAGTATTTTATCACATCCCTGACTTGTGCCTTTTACATGGTGAACTGCCTCTGGGGATCAGTAGATAAGTCCATCACTGGAGCATACCTGTCTCCTGACCTTATCTTGTAGACACACTAATTATGTGGCTGGTCCAGTTAAGTTTCCGATCAATGAAGGCCTTTAGGGTGTTACTGGTAGGGGAGCTCAGCAATAGATATACTGTTGAATGTAATGTACTATTACTTGTGAGGCACAAACATTACTTGCCACTTATCACCCTGGGCATGGATGGTGTCTGGGTCTTGTTACATCCAGGCATACTGAATTCTATTTTTTGATTTGCAATGGAATTGAACACCTCCAGATATGATTTCATGATGTAAGGAACATCATTGATAAAGTAGCTGAAGATGGTTGCACAAAACTATTTCTGATACAGCAGGTCATCTTCTTCCAACCACAGGCTTGTAGGGCACTGTTGAACTCCATCCAGCAATGTAAGTTTTCTGAAAGCTCTTAAGCAGAAGAAAGAAGAAATACAGTGATTCATAAAGCACTTGAAATAAGATTCATAAATAATATTTCCAGTTTGCATTACCCAAAGTACTAGCAAGTAGCAGCCTTTATTGCCACTTATCTCACTTTGACACTGAATTATTTTTGAAGTTATAAGATCCTGATATAATACACTAACGAGACATCTAAAATGGTGGCAGGTACATCAGGAGAAAACAATTTAAGCAACATGAATAATGAAAAATTACAAGTTTATTTGCTTCTGAGGCTGGTAATTAAAATTAGTCTCTAAGAAAAGAACTGGGATAGAGGTTTTTTATATTGACATTGAAACTTATCAGTTTCAGCCTTGCTTGAAATTCTTTTGTAAACTATTGCTTTATTGGAAATATTTCAAACAATTAATTACAAGACTGGCCATCAGTTCAAGGGTTCTAAAAAGATGTTGCTTTTGCATTCTTCTGTCTGTGGCAGCCTGAAAAGATGTTTGCAATTTTGGTAAAACAGGTTCAACTAGTTTAATCTGTTGTAAATGCTCAAACAACCGGCAACAAGAAGGAAAAGCTGCCTTTATAGTGCAAAAGTATGCTCTAAGGGTTCACTTTTCCCCCCCAAAGTGTTAGTCTTGTGCGATAATGGCAATACAGATTAGATTTGGTTCAATTGGACAATAACATTGTTACTGGTGGCATACACAAGACCTGCACATTGAAGACCCAAGTGCCACATAATGCTGGTAAATTTAACTTTTGATTCATCATCCAAAGCTTTGTAGATGCAATTTATTTTCTTCATTTAACCTTTCTCCTTAGGTTATTCAGTCCACCCTGTCTGTGGCAATTCTGAGAATGTTGTTTGTCATATATAAAAATAAATGATTTGGATGAGAATATAGGTGGTCTAATTAGTAAGTCTGCCGATAACACAACGAATCGGTGGAGTCCTACATAGTGGGGAAGGTTGTCTAAGGATACAGAGAGACATTGATCAGTGTGAAAGGGGCAGAGCAGTGGCAGATAGAATTTAATCCAGACAAGGGCTAGGTAGCGGCAATGTAGTGCAGAATTCCAGCCCCCAAAGTGCCCTGACCAACATTAATAGAAGGTAAAGTAAGGAATGGAGTTTTGTCTTTTGTCAAGGCATGAATTGAAATTCATATGATTCTGACAGAGACAACTGAAAAGCATTAAAAGTGAAGTAAAATATTAAAACAAACATGTTTTTAAAAGTAAAATAAACTAATAACACACAGAAACAACTTTAAAAAAATTACCTTCCTTTTGCTTCCTGATCCACAGGCATCATCATAGAAATCAGAATGTGTGTAGGTTTCAAGTGGCAATTCTTCAGCATCATGTGTGGGAGTCTCAGGAAGATTGAACTCTACCATGAGACCCATGGGTCAGTAGGGGTTGGGTTGTTGGGGGAGGGTGGTTGAGAGGAAGCCCACCTGGAATCTGTTAGTAAGTCCCAGACTCTCAATGTATGGAACATATTTCAGCTTGAATGGCTAAATGCCAGGGATTGTTTTCAGAATTGCCACCGTAGTCAACATGATTAGGCTGATTGTTTCCATTTTTACATCAGGATATAATGAGCTGCTAGTTCTGTTTATTCAACTTCCACATCTATGCTATCTACACCTAGCTCCATCTCTCCACTGTCTGTGCTGTCACAATGTTTGTATGGCAATTAGTCTTGGATCAGAATCAGAATCCTAACAAAGTAGGAACTCCTAATGAAGTAGAGCCACAATTTGAAGCCAACATGTTAATTCCACTTCCTACTGCAGCTACCATCTCAAGGGTTGAACCATACTCTGCACAAACTTAGTTTTCCAAACTGAGATCTGAGCCACAATCTCTATCAGTATTTTTACTGCCATATTGTAAGTCTACCTTCATCTGGTAAAACCTCCCATCATTATGCTGGAATTCTTGTGATCATGTCACCACCATCTTGCATACTCGAAGTCTTTACTGGCCAGTCTCTTGTCTTCCACCTTCCTATCTCCAGCTCAAACATGTTGCTACCCACAGCCTATTTTGCACAAGTCCCGGTCACCTATTGCTTTTCTTCTTGCTGAACTACTTTGGTTCCTTGATACCAAGTGTTCCTAATTTAAAATTCTCATTCTTTTGTTCAATCCTCTTTGCAGCTTTGCACCGCCTATCCATAGCTGACTATTTCTGAAAACTCCTGCATCTCAGGATTATCTTTTGTTTCAGGCTAATCAGATATTTTTGTTATGAAATTATAAATTTATATTTTGCATTGCACAGGCAAGTAAATCACAAAGAACACATAGTCTTAGTGCCTTATGAAAATGAAAAACAAATCTGGGGAATTTTAAAAATTAAAAATTCACTTTCAAATCGGAGTGAAAATATGACTAGCTTTAACTATGGTATGAATTTAGTGGTAGAAAATTATATGATGTCAAAATGCAGGTAATTCTACCCTCAATTACCATAATTTACTATTGTCCTTTACAGTTTGTTCATCACTCCTGAGGAAGAGGAAGGAAGGAGAGATGAATCATTTTTTATCTAAAGATAGTCATTATATCAGATGAGTGGTGAACCTTCTGTTTAGAAGCTCCTAACTGGTAGCGAGGGAACAGTTAGGTTGCACAGAACCGAAA
The DNA here is from genome assembly GCA_030265395.1 of Rhina ancylostomus. Classification (NCBI taxonomy): domain Eukaryota; kingdom Metazoa; phylum Chordata; class Chondrichthyes; order Rhinopristiformes; family Rhinidae; genus Rhina; species Rhina ancylostomus. Next base: position 16,130,836 of record JARFYF010000036.1, on the reverse strand, counting down.
AGCTGCAGAGTGAAGAAGATGAATCTTGAAACCCTTTTGGTTAGTCAGTGTGTTGATAAATCCCAAAGTAGTGTTGAGAGATTGTTTTATACTAAAGTGGTATACATTTTAGAGAATATTGGGAAAGGCAAGGACATGAGATGAACTGCTTGACTCTTTAGCATCCGGAACAGCCACAATGACTGATTAACCTGCTTGTATGCTCTGAAATTCTGTTCCCTGATTTGTGTCAAGAACACTGACCCAATAGGACAGGGATAGAAATCCTTTAGTTGACCTTCACACTCTGGATTGTTTCTTGGTCTGCTTCCTGTCCAGTGACCCCTGCTGGTAGTGTGCATATATGCATTTTAGGTTTTGTCCATTTTGATAGCCTTAGAAGTAAAAGAAGTCTTTTGGATGAGAAGCTGAACCAAAGCTACAACTCCCCTCCCAGGTGATCCTAAAAGATCCCATTGCAATATTAAATAAGGAACTAAAAAAAGTTTCTCCAGTGAACTAGCCAAATTTACTCCTTAACCAAAGGGATAGATAAATTTACCCTCCCAAGTGAAATGCAGATTGCAGATCAATTATTTTAGGTAGATAGACTAGATGACAGATTCAAATTTTGTTTACATTTCAACACATGCTCATATATACCAAGCGTTAGCCAACAGTAATTTATTTTTAGGAAATTGGAAGCAAGCCATAATGCGATACTGTAGATGGCACCATAATTGCACTATATCTTTGAAAGATAGATAAACAAAATTCAGTAGAGGGCAGTATTGGTTCATTGTTATATGAAAGGAAACCAAAATTAAAGAGGGGAAAACTATTTTGAATAGTTTAACTATTTCGAATAGTTTAACTATTTCAAACTATTTTAAATACTAAAAACTATTTTTTTATTATTTATTACTGTGCATTTACACATTCTGAAAGTTAAATAAATAAATGTTGTTTCTGTTAAGGAAGCAGTGAATTTAAGTAATGGGCCAAATCTCCCTGATGGCTGGTTGGCAGTTCGGTACAGAACTGTAGTGTGTTCCAGACATGTGTGCCAGTGCACTGCTGCTGAGAAATATGGAACACACTGAAGATCAGGTGTGGGCACATCTGATCTCCCTGTGTCCTGGATCCACCAATGAGTCCAGGGACATTCCATGAATTGTAAATGGTCCTTTGGCTTCATACTAGTGATAGCTCATTGAAATTAACTTCACAAGCAACAAGGCAGTTCTGGGAGCCGAATATCAGGATTTTTTGTCTACAGGCCTGGTTGCCAGTTGAGATCTGCTCCACTTATGGGCTGGCTGTACAACTGACGGTTTGAGCTTAATGGGAGCAACATGATTACAAAATGTTAGTGCAGCCATGTGGCTAGTGTTGGGAATGAATGCAGGAAGCAGGTTAGATTGAGTACAATCCAGTCCAATATATTTCCATAGCAGCAGAGCATCACTCTGGAGGTGCAAGGGAGCATTGAAGTCCATATAAATAAGTAACAAAAAGCTAGTGTACAAGTACAAAAAAGTAATCAAAAGGATTATCTTATTGAAACTTGAAACTGAGTACAGATTAGATGTCGAGAGGATGTTTTCCCCATATAGGAAAGTCATATAAGAGGTTGGTTTTAGAATAAGGGATCATCTATTTAAGGTGGAAATGAGGAGGAATTTCTTCTCTTGTGGGTAAGGGGTTCTCTATCTCAGAGAGCTGTGGAGGCAAAATTATTGAATACATTCAAGGCTGAGACAGAATATTATTGGATTATAGCAGAGTCATTATGGGAAGCAACCAAGTAGTAAGAATTGGAGCTAAAAATCACATCATCCATGATCTTATTGAATGGTGGAGCAGGCCAGAGGATCACATGGACCATTCCCTTTTTCTTACATTCATATGAACTGCTGGCTAAAGTGAGCCAGCTATACTATGGTGAGAGCACATCCAGAGTACCGCAATTAGTTTTGGACACTAAAGAGGTCCAGCATCAGAATGAATCCAGGTCTTATGTGGATAAGTTATGAAGCAAATATTTTGCTTCTACCTGTGTGAGTGCTGCAGTTACTCAGCTTGGTCCCATACAAGCTCAGACTGTTCTCATGCAAGTTCTGCCAACTACGCTTCCAGCTCACATTGCTGCAATCATAGCTCTGGATCCAAATGTTCCAAAGGATGGGCAGAGTTTCTCAGCAGTCCATCAGTTTGTTTCCATATACAGTAGTAAGATTACTGAGGTGCCTCCTGGGAGAATGGACCCCACCCATGATCCCACCATAGCAACTCTGCCTGTACGCTTGCTTTTGCCTGTAATCCAGTCAGGGTGTGGTATTGGCACTCTTGCCAAGAAGGTACAGACTACAACAAGGCTTTCTAGGCCCAGAGCTGCTACAGGTTTTCTTCAATAACCATCTGCAGTCTTGTCCTTTGAAAGTCATCAGTATTCCATCAACCATGCTACAAGCAATACAATAGCAATGCTTAGGAGCCCAAGGACTAGGAAAGACAGAAAGGGAATGCACAAGGCTGATTAGTTGACGTTTCTATGGAATGCAGCATTATTTGATTTATAAACGACTTAGAATCTTCACTTAGTGTTCAAAAGACGTAGCTGGTGGATATCTGAAGTAGAAAAAAGGATTAGGCCCTATGCTTATGATTCACCTGACAAACTCAAGAGCACAAGATTTTCAGAGTCAATTTAAACTTTCCTCAGGGTGATCTGGCAGTGCAGACTGTTGGGAACAGCTGGAATCCTTCCCACTGAGGCAGAACAAGCTCCAGACAAGTCAACTAAACCCTTCTATGATGACAGATTTTGCTCACAACAATAGAGCTCACCCACCACCTCTCCCTTTGTTTTAAGTATAATGATGACAACCCAAAACAGGCTTGGCATAGTTCACTACGGGAACTTTGGTAAAGCAGCCAGCGGCAGTAAACTGACATCCAGACATTGCTTGCTTCCAATCACAAGTGTATTTTTGGGCGGCTAGACAGAAGCAGACAGCTGCCACCTGGGGTCTGCTGTTATGAAGTGACTTAGGTCAGGACACAGTGATCTGGCTATTACACATTGCAAGGTAATTTCATGCCTAGCCTTAGGGGAGGTGCCACTGGCTCTGGGAAACATGAAAGTGGAGTCCTTTTTCAGGATGTCAGCATCTGTCCTCCAACCACTGACACTCTGACAATGCCCAGTCCTATGTGTGACCCAGGCTGCTGCTGCTCCTGTTGCTCATAAGACATAGAAGATGACCATTCAGCCCAGCTCCCAGAACAATCCCAGTAATCCCATTCAACTATTGTCCCTCACATGCCATCAACTCCACCCTGATACTCCTACCATCCACCCACACTGAGGTAATTTAAATGGCTAATTGACCTACCAACTCGCATGTCATTGGGCTACAGAAGGAGGCCAGAGCATCTGGGGGAAATCCACACAATCACAAACAGACAACATTGGAGGTCAGGATCAAACCTGGATCGCTGCAGCATGAGATAGCAGCACAACCAGTTGCGGCACTGTACTGTTGTAGACAGTGCAGTCCTGTTCAGGACATTTAGATCCAGAGCTACTCATAGTCACCAGTTTCGGCCGTCTGCTATTGCGCCACTGAAACGAAACAATCTTCTACTGCCCTCAATAGAGTCTCAAGGAGAGTTCTGCATAAAGCTGGTAGGCCCAAAAAACAACTTGGAAAGCTGTAACAAAGGCGAAGCATGTGGGTTCCTGTTATCACTCTTGAATCTGCGAGAGCTTCTGTTGCCTTTAATTACCACATGTTTATATTCAATAAATATTTTGTCATTATTACCTCCAGGCTATCAACTTCAGTGAACTATGCGGCAGGGCTGTTGAAGAAGGCCTCAGAACTATGGAATGTATCACCGCTATATAGCATTTTTGTAATTACATGAGGCACTTTTAGCTGTTGCTTAATGTATATACGGTATGTATGACTGTTGCTTCGTGGAGGTCAAACTTACTGATGATGATATTTGTAAATTAGTTTCAAGCTACATATACTCATTATACTCATATATAATATGCCTGCATAGTATGCCTGAGGCAATTTCAGAAACATTTAGTACCATCAAATGTGTTAATAAGGCTGTTTCCTCTATTTTCTAATATGAGGAATCAATTACTTATTTCACCTTGAAGGATGGCGCTCCTCAAAAGCAATTGCATCTATCTTTCATAGATGCACTGTTTAGCAATTTTGATGAATACATCTTAAGGCAATGTGATCAATGATATGCAGTGCTTGAGGGATAACAGTGTTAGAGAACCACCTTGGGTCAAATGATAAGCAGATGGCGGACCTCATCAACATGGTCTGTGGGCAAGAGCCTTCTTTCCATCCTTCTTTAGGAGGCTTGGACCTAAGTCTTACATCCCCTTAGAATCGCCAAGTTCCTCTGCAGCACACTGACACCTAAATGAAAACTGACCGTGTTGGCCTATAAACAATGCAAAAACTGAATGGGGAGTTATGTTCCCTGTGAGTGTCCTACAATGTTTCTGAATAAAAAAAAACAGAAGGTACATTTTAGCTGGGAATGTTAAAATAAGCATTAGATCAGGATTAAGTATAGCGCATATGTTAAACATTCTATATGCGGTCACTTAATGGAACACAGATGTTGGATGCAACTTAGCGTACTCAATGAATTAAGTGAGTTTACCATATTTGTACAAATTACACACAAAAAGATTGAAACTATGTGGAAGAATTTCTAGCATGCAGTCTTCCTCCAGTATTGATTCTGCTGAAGTCAGTTCTGAAAATTTGCAAATGAAAATGGATAATCTTGGGCCTCCAGAAAATAACAATCTAGTTGGCGCCACATAGCTGAAATAGAGGTCAATAGCACGTAATACAGATTTATAAAAATTAACAAAGACAAGCAAAGCTTTGGTTGTAAAGCGTGTTTAGTAATGTGAATAGAAACAAGAACAGAAAAAACCTTTGTAAAAGGACAGTTAACTTTTTAAAGAGACAGATTTAAATAAAAATGCACTCGACTAAAATTGGATTGTTGAGGAGATATTTGCTTTTTCAATTGCCTCATTGATGTCACAATATTACTAAAATAAACTGGTCGGACATATTGTTTTATTTTAACATCCTATATCTCACTGTATTAAAGCACTGAAGCCATTCCTCCTTTTAGTGAATATGTGATAAGAATCAATAAAATTATAGTATCAGAAAATTCACAATATTTTAAATGGCAGTTGTTACGGGATCATAATCCGCTGTTTAAAAATGGCTTTTAGTTTTAATTACATTGAACTATTTTATCAACATTTGAATAAAATCACCATTCAATTCTAGTCAATATTTTTCTAAAATCTTTGCCAAAGGTTCCAAATGAAAATATGTGTTATGTAGCCTACAATGGATATGTTTACAGCTTTCTGCCAAATCTGTCTTTTTCTATTATAATAGTATTGATATTTTCTTTCAAGTATTGCATGCATGCTAAATATCAAAGATTTAACCCAAGCAGCAGCATGCACAAGAATTGAAATTTGACCATGTTTGGGGAAGTACATTAAATACACACATATTATCCACATTAAACTATTTCAACATATGCACGTACATCACATGCATGAATAACAGTACACACATCATTTCAACAAAAATCCACATGCAATGAGCCACCTGAATAACATAGGCTCTTCTGCATTAACCATAATTGGGGTGGTACAAGTGGCACAGGAGATGGGGTCTTAAAACAGAGGTGAAAGAGGGAAGAATTCTGGCAGGCACTCTGCCAGGCCAACCCAGAGCAAATAGCCTCCATCACCGCCAAACTTACAGAGTGAATAATTGGCACACTTGTCCTAAAATCAGGTAAAAGCTGTTCATATTCATAGCAGCTATCTAGTTGTCTCAGTGCAGCACATGCTGCAAGCCCATGCTCAAAGGTAGAAGAGAGCAATGACAGTCCATCATGTTTCTCAAATGGAATGAGCCATAAGTATTTGATATAACAAGGACAATCCAGACAATCATATAACAGAAAAAATGTGTACACAGTGGCCTCTTGCAAAGCAGTGATCTACAGAACCTGCTGAAACAAGACCCCACCCACCCCCATCCACCCACAGACACTCAATGACCGGATGACCAAATGTTGCGCTCAAGGAGAGAGAGCAAGAGCAGAGAGCAGAAAGTCACAGCTACTCCATTGGAAATTAGAACTCTGACGTTCACTGTCACTCAAAGCAACAAGCACCATGCCAAAGTGGAAGAAAGAGGAGGCGGCAACAAGACACCAAGAAGGAGAAATGGAATGAACTCCTGAAAACCACCATTGAACCCAATCAACAAGCTGCAAAGGAGATGAAAGCGACCAGATGACAGGGCAGGCTGATCACACAACAGAAATGCATGAAGCCTCTCTCAGATAACTGAACATCAAAGAGGAAAAGGAGGTGATTATTGAATTAAATTCCCCAATTAAAGAAGAATCAAGACAAGAACCAAGGGAGAAACAGTACCAACACACCCCATCTCTAGGGAAACTGGGTGCTATGAAGCAAAAAACAAAGCCACTCGAATCAGAGCAGCACCCCCATATATTTCCTGTCCTGGTCCAACCATGTAGATGCCATGACCAAGAAAACTCACCAGCGCCTTTACTTCCTCAGG
>JARFYF010000036.1:16068096-16079725 GCA_030265395.1 Rhina ancylostomus | reverse complement strand
GGAGCGGGGGGGGGCGGCGGGGGGGGTGTTGGTGGGAGTGGATTCTACAGGGGATGGCTACACAGAGCAAGAAACCTGCAAAAATTTTGCAACCTGCCAAAATGCAATCTTGACAAATCAAAATGATACATAATATTAACCAAACATCTCAAAGAGTGGAGAGGAACTAAAATAAGCAATGATACAATATAAAACATTACTAACCTGTTAAAGATTAAACTGTCTTATAGATTTTGCCCTTTTGGAACTCTTGATTGATTGCTATTCCCCTTTACAGTACTATAATCACAATTCTCCTGGATTCAAAGTCGAAATAGATGCTCTTCAGTCCATCATTGTCAGTTTTGGCTCTTTAAAGTGGCTACCAGTTAGTCACATTGCTCTGTGTTGTCCCATAGCCTTAGAAATTACTTATTTTTAAGGATATATCCAGCTTGAGTGTATCCATCAAATAAATTGATTAATGCTGCACTGGAAAGCCAAAATAACTCACATCTAATTTAGCCCAAAATACAGTAAAACTGGAAGAAATTGGAATGCATGAATTTTATTGATAGTTATATTGGGAAAACGGACAATTCTTTCAGGAAATATTTGGCAATATTCAGGTACCTGCTGCGCATTAGTTTTGCCTTAAGCCAAAAGCTGGCAGTAACCAACAGGCAGTCAAGATGTTCAGCAAGAAAATGCAGTTTACAGTTTTTTTATTCATCATCAATTTCTCCGTTCTCATCTGGAGCTCTGCCACAGAGTGAGGACAAGACAAGAAACTTCATTCAATACTTCAGTGACTCTAGGACCCAGTGAGAATAAATTCTGCTTCTATCTATTTCACAGATTTATTTTGTAGTTGCCCTGGCATAAATTGCAGAAATTTCTGGCAAAGGCTCAAGTATGTGGATGAATTAAGAAAATTTAAAAAGGATTCAGTTCATCCTTACAACATTCTCCAGCCTCCATTGTTACTTTAACCAAAACTAATGCTTTCATCAATGATCTTTGAATCTATTTATGACCTCCCAGCCTCTGTACTCTCACTCGGTCTGGCAGCATGGATTAGATATTGGGAATTCAGTTTGTGTTTAAATCCATCTCATGACCGGGCTCAATCAATAACATTTCGTCTTATCCTTTTAAAATGAATAATTGCCCTGATTTATACTGTGGAAAAGGAATTGAAGATAAAGTAAAGCTGCAATCTTGAAAAAGAAGCAGAAATTAGAATAGAGCTGGGATGCCGAAAGAGTATCTGAAGTAGTTTGATGCTGGTAAAGATGTATAAATACCTGTAGCCAACAATATGTAAATATTGGTTTTAAAATACTCCCTGAGGGCTGGCCAGTATTCAGTTCCAGATTATTTATATACATAACAGACAAGATTTAATGGAAGGATTTTTTTTCCAAAAGCAGTATACCTCAATAATTTTTTTTGCTCCCAACTATAAATCCCTGATCTATTTGCCTCTGCCAAAGTTTCATTAATACTGATGAATTGAAGCAAAATTGGCTCACAGTATCTTTATAGGGAGACATCTAACCTGTTCTTGAAACTTCCCTGCTGGCAAGGATATTGCTTTGAATTCATTGTCTAATTTCAGTATAAACCAAAGGATTATACTGAATCAGTATAAACCAATACATCTTTATCATCCTATTTACACCTAAACAGTGGGATTAAGCATGCAAAAAAAGTGATGGTGGAAGTAGAGTAATTTAAGGTCAATAAAACCCTATGATCTGATGATTTTTAGCCCCAAGTATTCAAATAAATAGATAGGAAACTGTAGCTGGGCAGTCCTCATATTTCACAGCCCTTCAGATTCAAGAATTATACCTTCGGGGGAAAAATATCATTCCATTATTTCAGAAGGGAAAGAGAAACTACAAACCTTCCAGTTTTTCATTAGTTGCGGAAAATGCACTGAAACCTGGTGCACAATTCCAACTTTAGCTTATATTTTTCTAAGTATTTGTAATGAAAGAATTAGCATGATTACCTACGACTAGCCAAGTTGAATTCTTTTATGAATTTTGACTTTATAGATTTCCAGAGAGTATTTGATATCATTCGTTTGTAAACCTCATCGGCCAAAATGAAAGTGCTTGGAAGTGGAAGTGTGCTGTGATATGCGTTTACAATGGGTTGGGAGTAGAAGTTGGTAAAATTAAAAATATTCCATGCTCTATGTTCATATTCCCATAAAAAAAGCTCCCTCCATTCTACTTCATCTGACTCTAAAGTAGAGAGTAATGGCTTGGATGAAGTAATAATAAATTCTATACTTAAATTTCATAGATGACACTGTAAGGAGGCTGAATAAATTGTATAAATGACTGTGGAAGTTGCAAGATGGCATAACTATACTAAGTAATAGAGATAACTACAGTAGTTAGAGCCTATTGTGGGAAATTATGAATCCATCCACTTTATTTCTAAGAAAGACATTTGAAAGGTTCTTAGTGACTAAGTGGTTTGGTAGTTGACATACAAATATCAAAACAGCAAGCTTACAGCTATATTTAGTCTAATAGGCTGTTGGGTTTTAATACAAGGGGATGAAAACACAAAACTGAAGAAATGATATTTCTGCCTTACACCGCCTTGCTCCAAATTTATTTGTAATGCATCTTTCCCTTCTGTGCATCAAGTTACTTTGGCCTTGGATCAGATACCAGAATGATCCAAAGGGTTAAATTATGAGGAAAGTCTGCAAAACTGTCTCCTTTTCCTTTGAATTTTGAAAGTTTGGGGAAATTATCCAATCGAGTCTTTAAAATGACAAATGGATCCTCTAGGATAAAAAGAGAGAAATTATTTCCTTTGGTGGAGAAATCCAAAACAAGGGTGAATAAAGTTAAACTTTGGGCATTAGAAGTGAAAATTAGGAAAGAGATGTTCATCTCAGAAAGTGTGATTAAAAGCTAGACCTCTATACCCCAAATGGACTAAAGTTGCCAAGATGGAGATAGATATATTTTCAGAGCATAAAAGGTATCAAGGAATATGAAACAAAGGCTAGTTAAAGGATTTAAGGCACAGACCATCTATGATCTAAAATCATGATGAAACAGGTTCTTTGGTGTTTAATGTATTCCCTTGATCCTCCACTTAAGATTCTCCCCCATTTTATGGAGAAACAACTATGTATGCTTGACCAGCTTTTCAGTTGTGTTTGATTCAAAGCATTCATTTTGTTACCAACAAAGAAGCATTCCAGCCTCAGAGTTCCTTTCCCTTGCAGGTAAATACACAACTCAGGAGCAGGTGCGAGCCCCTCAAGCTTGCTCCATCATTCAATAAGAGCATGGCTGATCTGATTGTAACCTCAACTTCATATTCTCACCTACTCCCGATAACTTTCCACCCCTTACTGTCCAAGAATCTACCAAACCCCTGCCCTAAAAATATTCAAAGACTCTGCACCTATCTTCCTCTTCTCTGTCTTAAATGGGTGACCCATTATTTATAAATAGTGACATCGAGAGTCATAGAATCATAGAGCAATACAGCACACATGTAGGCCCTTTGGCCCAGCCAGTCCATGCTGACCACAGTGCCCACCCAGCTGGTCCGAACTTCCTGCGTTTGGCCCATATCGCTCTAAGCACCACCCTCCACGTACCTATCTTCCTCTGGTGGCTCATTCCATATACTCATCAACCTCTGGGTGGTGAGTGTATGGAATGAGCTGCCTTTTAAAGCTCCCTTTTAAATCTTTCCTCTCTCACCCTAAACCTATGCCCTCTAGTTTTAGACTCCCCTATCCTGGGGAAAAGACAGTTACCATCCATCGTATCTATGCTTTTCATAATTTTAAACACTTCTATAATGTTGCCACTTCATTCTCCTATGTTCCAAGGAATAAAGACCGAGCCTGGCCAACCTCTCCCTATAACTCAGACCCTCTCGTCCTGGCAACATCCTTGTAAATCTTTTCTGCACCTTTTCCATCAGTTCCATTTTCTTCCATAAGAGGAAACATCTTCTCCATCTCCACCCTGTCAAGACTTCTCAAAACCTGATATGTTTCTTGAAATATTACTCCTGTTTCCCTCTCCATAGATGCTGTCTTGTGCTTCTTGCATTTTTTTGTTCTTAATCTCTATCCCTGTAGCCAACTAAGATGCAGGGAACCACCCCCATCTGCAGGTACCCTTCCAAGAGGCATATCATCCTGATTTTGAGATATAATGTTGATTGTTGCTGGGTCTAAATCCTGAAGCTTGCTAGCCAACTGCATTGTGGGAGAACTTTCATCAGAAGGACTGCAGCAGTTCAAGACAGTGGCTCGACACGATCTTGTCAAGGGCATTTGGAGAGAGGCAATAATGGACTTGCCAGTGACCCCCAGATCTTAAAAGAATGAAGAAAGCCTAGGATCTCACTTAAGGTGTCATTGTGTTGGGTGGGCGGCAAAAACAGAGCAACCTCAATGTTGCTCCAAACCACATAGCCCCACTTAAATACCATTTCTCAGAATCAGCTGACTCTAGATTGTCTTTCAGGGTGGGGAAAAACCCTCCTACAGGGTGGGAATTGCCTGTCTGCCGATCTCCAGTCCTTCTTTTGAAGTTGCCAGAGAAGACCAGCATTCCAGGTCCAAATACTCAAATCCAAATCCTCTGCCTAGCTGTTAGCACTGATATTTAAATCAGCAAATGCAATTTGGAGTCAGCCTTTAGCAGTTACAAGGAATTAACCCAATTTGGAATCTCAAATGACTTAAATTGGAATGCTTTATTGTACAGTACAGATATTCAAATTAGGTTTTGATGCATATGTATTAAAGACATCATTCATGTATGGGAGCACAAAGCATTTTGTGACAGAGTACATGTTGATCAGATAATGCTCTGTCCCAGATCATCAAATTATATAGTTTATGCCTCATCCCTGATGTCTAATTTTGTACATTCCCATTTCCGTGTGAGTGTTCATCTGAGTTTTCCATGGGATAGTGTTGCCTCTGCTATCCATCACCTGACTGCCAATTTGGTGAGGGGCTAACACGCACAGTTTCAAGTGTCTTTTGAAACAAATACATTTGACCCCCAGTGTTTTAGTGATGATTGTTTTGGGGCTTTTTTTGGACGTAAGCAACTTGTAGCTCTAATCAGAACTGAAAGATACATGTGATAGGTGGGATGGATCCATGAGGCTTTTCATTTCAGTCATTGTTAATATGATCATACAACTCTACTAACAACGAGGGGGCATGTTTGTGTGCTGTTTATTTCCTATTTTTACTGAGAAATAATTTATGTAGGGATACAGCTGGAGTTATTTTCCTTTGAGCAGAGATTTAATAGAGCTGTTCAAAAGTATGAAACACTTTGGGAATATAAGAAAGAAAATAAAATGCTTCCAGTGGCAGAAGCATTAGAACCAGATGAACAAGATATGAGGTGATTGACAAAAGGACGAATGGTGACACAAGGTAACGTTTCCTTACACAAATTTTTGTGTCGTCTGTAATGTGCTGTCTGAAAGCATTATGAAAGTGGATGCAATAGGGGGAATTGGGGAATTGGATAATACTTGAAAGGAAAGTTATAAGGCCATAGGGAAAAAGTAGAGGAGCTGAATTAATTGAATAGCTATCAAAGAGACTGCACAGGCACAATAGGTCAAATAACCTTTTTCTAATCTGTATCATTCCGTGACTTTGTGAAACTTGTTATTACATAATTACTGAATTTTATGAAAATAAGCTATAACTATTTTTAAGCATGCAGTAATTGGCTGAGCTAAGTTTCTATGCACATATTTCCAAATTATTGGTTATAATGATACCACTGAACATTGAAACTAAATTACATCTTGTATTTTGAAGGTGACACTTGTTTACAAAATATGGTTTAACTGTACACTGTTAAACCAAGTTTAACTCATTATGAAGTGTAAAAGCAAACTTACTTTATCCTCTTCTGCTCTGAGGTCAGGCATGGTACTGATGGATAGATTAACTACAGTGATTGTCACAAATATAACAGAGAGACAGGCAAAGATTTTTCCTGGTAGTCCTGACTGGGGGTTTTCCACCATATCCCTGAGTTTTGTCATGAAGTGATTACATTTCGATGACTCAACCAAATCAACCAACTTTTCACCTTCTACCAGATCTTCTTCAATAGCATTCATTTCTGCAAATTCCTCAATTTTTTGCAGGTATCGGCGACGGCAGCACCACTCCAGGTTGTCATCTTCAATGCCCCAGTACAGCAATTCTTCTTGGAAAGAAAGGGCACACATTTCCCTCAAAAGTCTCAACTTCCCAGCTCTTAGGAAAGTCAGTATTGTTTTAAAGGCACCTGGGTTTCGATCAAAGAAATATTCATTGGATGTCACATCATAGTCATCGCAAATTTTCATTATTTCATCAAAGGTATGGCAAAATCGAAGTTGTCCTAGACGTGTTAAAGGAAAGTCATCCAGTGTGGTCCATGGTAATAAGTATTTTATTCCCCCAACATTTATCACAACGTGGTGTTTGCGATCCCCTGGGAGTGCACTGCCATACAAGTCTTCTTGAGGAGAAATGAGGTGAGCTCTATTATAAAACACACCTTTCAGAGTTTGCGTTTCATTATAGATCGCTTGATTAAAAGAGGTGTCAGAGGCACAGCTGAGGGCGCTGTAATCATAGTCCGAACTGTCTCCTGCCAGCAAAGTCATCCTGGATGAAACTCTTCACATCACTATAACCAGGCTCATTTAGAAAGTGTAGCAAACTATAAGAAAGAGAAGAGGATGAAAGTGCCATGAACATTAAGCTATGTGAGAGCATTATAAGCTATGGAAAGTTAGCTAAAGGTAGCCCTTTAATCTTAAAGGGGTATAGAATACAATTTATGTCACAAACCATCTTATCATACGTGTTATAGTTATCACCTGTGGAGAATATGAATTATACTCCAATAGTCCATATCCTGTGATTTCACAACTGACACACTTACTTCCCATATAAAAAAAATTAACTTTAATAGTTAATAAAATACAAGTTATCATGTCGACAATATTATGATACAAATCCAATCCATCTTTCCTGTTAGTCCCTCCGATTTAGCTTCTAATAATATCAAATGATGAAATAACTCTTATAAACAATACTTTATTATATTGATTAATAGGAGTAATTAATAAATGTGGGTATAATAATTAAGGCCTATTAGCAAACACTACATTAATGAAAGACTCATTCCTTGGTTATTTATTTATCCATGTTGAATAAAAGACTTGGAGAGAGGCAGCATTTGCTGGAGTGTTCCATTAAGAGGCAATTACATTTTCATTTTTGCACACTATCAGTAATCTATTGAAAAGTAGAGTTTTCTCCTCCAACCATACCTCAGCTATATTGCAAATATTTTTCCAAACTAAATAACAGATAACAACAAAGTTTGAAATCCTTGAGACAACTGGGGGACCAAATTTGTTTTATTTAAGACTGCTTCCAGTGAGTAGTGTTTTATTTTACAAACAGCTACCTCTTGCTGAACCTTTTGGTGAGACTACCCCGTGACCAGAACCGGGTCCTACTCTGTAGCTGTAAGTAATGTAGCAGAAAATGACTTGCACTACAAAGTAGATACAACATTCAGTTGGGTCCAGACATTCCGAAAAATTAATGAATCACAAAGGAGTTGCAAACTGTCCAACTAAGAATGCTCGCAATTAATCGCTAAATGTAAATTTCCAGTTTCAACTTGATACAAATGACAGCTGGTGGATTAAACATCCCCTGTTAAACAAACATTTTCACGTGTGTTATATGGAGAAGACAACATTGGGTATCCTTTAGCTTTTCAAAAAACATAATCTTGTCAAATTGACCTTTGAACTCAACGTGATTTCACGGTGGCATAAATATAACTCATATACAATCCAGGCAGAATGTATTTTGCTGCATCTGAATTAAAATTTTAAAGAACGGTTTCTCCCCTTATATTTCGAGAGACTTCACAAAGCACGCACATGCACACAAATCCATATCTTCACCTGTTGCAGACTGCTGCAAACATTTGTGTTTTTATGAAGCACTGGTTCGTTATGAAGCACTATTCATTACCGTTTGCCACTACAAGCTGCCACGCAATAACATTCAAAATTAGCATCGCCACCATATCAGCAACTCGTCGCGGTTGTGCCGATTCTGTGATTAGCTTTAACATCTTCGAGAAAAAGGAGTACAACGAACTGTACACTCTATATCTCAACTACAATAAAAACAGGCAACAAGACGGTGGTCCTGATAAGTTCCTGGTGTGGAGCATTTGTACTTACCGCAAACTGAACGAAATGATTGCTGTCTAATCGAGTTACATTGCCAGGGAGCCGCACGCTGGACATTAAACACGTATTTCACTGGGAATAAAAAGCTACAAGGAAAACGGATGCACTGACCAAAAATTCAGATACCTCACTTGGTCACCACCCAGTATTGAGACCGACTTAAAGTTTCAAAAAGGTCTTGTGTTCCCTTTTTAACCCGGTAATGTCGATCCCTTTGAATTAGCCCCACCGTGCTTGCCAATAGAACGCCCCATCATTGGAAACAACAAGGTCTCAATTCATCCTTAAACACTTGTAGCCACATAATGGGTAAAATTGTAACGAATTGATATTTGAACACTTACACTTATGCGAATCTAATGCCACGCGGAGAAAGTTCTTCGGATCTCCAGCTTAGATTAAAGTTACTTTAAACTGGGGGTTTGTGACTCGACAACTCGCTGCAACTACACCTTGCGCCAGCGCCTGTCCATATAAAGTATAAAGAGTGGAAATGGTATGTAAAGTACATGAGCATCAGAGCCAACAGGCTGCAATCTCATCGTCTCCAACAGACTGTTCTGACGCCACTCGGAGGACGTGCTCGGTGGTTGAGAAGGTTTGAGTGAAATCCATGGCAACCACCGCTTTCAGAATGGAGGATTTCCCCACACCCCCCCTCCCCGCAAGTAGAAATTACCAAGCCGAGGGGAAACAATAATTCACAGTGAACATGTAGTGTATAATAAAAGGGACAGCTCCTTCGCATCTACTGATAGAGCCAAGTGTAAGGTATCTTGCAAATAAACTCTCAAATGGACTCAGAAAAATCCCGAACGTTTTGTTTCACTGTATTGTTTAGGATTTATGTCAAGATCGACACTGAGATGTATTGCAACATATCCGTGGAACACTTCAGTTTAACCCTCACGCCCTCAAGGTGTTTTGCTCTGAAAGAACTGCAGTTTATCCAGGGAAGAGACTGTTGTTTTAAATATGGCAAAGCAAAGCCCGAGATTGTCTACAGCTTGTCATAGTGGGTAATAATGATCAGAGAACAAAGTAACATCACGTAATGGGACACAACTAATATTTAACCTAGTAGTACATTGTCACCATTGTTTCATAGTGGAACGATTAATCTTGTTGACTCTTTCTATGTATTTAATTTTACATTTTAATTCAGTTTTATTTACAACTTTTGATCTTTGTTTATTCTTGCTTGTTTCATTAAATAGAAAGTTACCCTAAATGATATTTGTAGTAGCTTGATTTGCCAGTAAACATGAACTTATTACCTCAAATTATTGTTTAGCTTCAACAGAGGTGCATTAAGTGCTTCAAGTGCTGTGTGTGGACAATCTCCCTTCTAACCCGGCTGTATTTTTAGTCCTTTTCCATGCGAGGTTACAGGACTTGGATATAGCTCCAGATGCTGGAGCAGTCAGCTAGAAGCAATACCCATCAGCGAGGAGAGAGCCTTGGACAGAAAACCTGCTGCAGTTTCTGTTCCTAGCATATGTTGATTTGGCCTAACAGGCCAGAGCATAATCAGAAACTCCTAGTAACCTGTAGTTGAAAGTGTTAGAGTTTCAAACAAGTCTGAGCAAGAATAGTCAGTAACAACAGATGATCTTTGAATTAACTCTACAAAATCCCTTGCTTTTTCCCCCCCCCACATAAATGGATGATGTCAGAACTGATTTGTAACATAATTTCTAAGGGCCACTCATAGAAGAATGAGGGGAGATTTGATAGAGGTTTACAAAATTATGAGGGGTTTAGACAGAATAAATGCAAGTAGGCTCTTCCAACCTAGATTAGGGGAGATAAGTACGAGAGGACATGGCTTTAGACTGAAGGGGAAAAGGTTTAGTGTGAACATTAGGGGGAACTGCTTCACAGAGAGTGGTGGGAGTGTGGAACAGGCTGCCATCTGTGGTAAATGTGGGCGCATTCTTAAGTTTTAAGAATAAATTGGATAGATACAGTACATGGACGGGAGAGGTCTGGAGGGTTATGGACAGGGTGCAGGTCAATGGGACTAGCGGAATAATGTTTTGGTACAGATTAGAAGGGCCGAATGGCCTGTTTTCTGTACTGTAGTGCTCTAAAAAAAAGAACTTGAAGCTCTCAACCCTCTCGACCTCAGCACCATTGATGTAAGCAGGAGTGTGTGCACTGACTAACTTTTGCTGCATTCTCCTACGTGTGTTTCCATGGACTTTTGTTGTGTACTGTCTGTTGCAGAGAGAAAGACAGGCAGATGGCTCCTGCATCATTCCCTAGGGTAGGATGCCCCAATAACAGACCCTGCTGAATAATGACTGAACTTAAAAGCATTTCATTTGGCAGTTTGGAGATCTATCCACAGCTGCCACATATAACGGTGCCCACAACCCTGCCAATGGTTTATCATTCCAAAACATTTCTTTTTCCAAAAGTGCTTTTGACTTTTGGCTCCTCTTGAATGAAAATAAGGAACAGCATTTGACCTACATATACCATGAACTGTATTACCATGTGGTAATCCATGTGTTGGTCAGTATCACAGGTCCTGGTCATTATATAATTGCACAGATTATAATTTAAGTGTTTGAAAGGGTGTTTTCCCCTCATGGGGAATTAGTACCAGGGCTCAGAGTTTTGGAATAAAAATGGTAAAGAGGAGATTCTCTCTGGGATTCTCTCCCTCTGAGAATTGTGAAGGCTGAAAGATATAAAAACATAGAAGTACAAGGCCGCACTTTGTGTGCAGTTCTGGCCACCCCATTATAGCAAGGATGTGGAGAAGCTTTGGAGAGAGTGCACAAGAGGTTTACCTGGACGCTGCCTGGATAAGAGGGCATGTGCCATAGGGAGAGGTTGGACGAACTTGGGTTGTTTTCTCGTGAGCATTGGAGGCTGAGGGGAGACCTGATGGAAGTTATGAGAGGCATAGGTAGGGTAGACAAACAGGGTAGAAATGTTGAATACTAGAGGGCTTGGCTTTAAGGTGAGAGGGGGAAAGTTTAAAGGGCATGTGCCGGGCAGTTTTGGTGGGCACTCTCTCCGGACAGAGAGTGGTGGGTGCCTGGAACATGCTGTTGGAGCGGTAGTGGGAGCAGATACCGTAATGGCATTCAAGAGGCTTTTAGATAGCCACATGAATATGCAGGGAATGGAGGGATAAGGATCATGTGCAGGCCGAAGGGATGAGTTCAATTTGTCATTGTGTTTGGCACAGACACCATGGACCAAAGGGCCTGTTCCTGTGCTGTACTGTTCTGTGTTCTATGTATTCGACAAGTCAGGCAGCATCTGTGGATAGATTTAACATTTCAGGTTGATAACTATTCATCAGACGTAGGAGTAG
>JARFYF010000036.1:15972505-15983879 GCA_030265395.1 Rhina ancylostomus | reverse complement strand
CCATATTCAATCACACCCAGCTATTGTGAGCTGAGTGAAACACAGAGCTTTTGGAGGTAGTGAGTTGGTATCAGCTCTTCTCCACTGTGCACTTTGAAATGGTCAAATAGCACAAGGTGTAAAATGAACCTCTGCTGGACTGGAGAACCTTCAGGCATTTCTCATTGTTGAATGAGTGTGGACTTTATTGGCTGGACATGTTAGTCCTTCAATGTGATTCCCAACCCTTTGCATGGTAATCAAATAAATACACATGCATTACTCAGAGCTGCATTGGTGACATTGATCTTGAACAGCAGCCCAAAGGATTCAAACTCTCAACCATTGTTTACACCTGTAGAGTGGAGCCAATGTGCTGGTACTTTCAGCAAGATGCTACTTATTGTGAAATACGAAGCTGTCATAACAATCCATTTACATAAGTAGATCAGAGATTAATTTTTTGATATGTTCTAATCAGTGCATGTGGTCCTACTCATGAGGATACAAAGGAACTTTATGAATCATCTGTGTTCTCCCAGATGATTGTTGGTGTACTTTGTTGATGTTAGTGATTCAAATTACAAGGAGGCACCCATGGTTTGCATTTAGGACTATGATTTAGCAGGCTTCTTATAAAAGGCATCTGTCTGGTGTTCCCCAAAGCTTCATTGGACAAAGCCTCCATTGATAACTCAGTTGGGAAATGAAGCTGTTATATTCAGCTGAGGCATCCCCAGTAGCCTTGCTTATCACCCTGCTCCTCATGCATAAATTATTCTCTTGTGTGCAGAGTAATTGGATGACTTGGCTTAGACTGCAGCAAGCTACAAATTGATAGAAACTAGCGTAGATCTACTATTGTTGCCTGGAATGATCCAGTGGCCAAGAAGTAAGAGTCACCATGACCTTGAGCTTTATGGAGAAAGCAGTTCCGGTACAAGAGTGTGGCTGAAGGTCTTCCTGCAGGATACCACGCATTTTTGTGAAGACCGCCTTCGAAAATCTGAGCCTATGAATACATTGCTCATTAGACAGGTTCAGGTAGGTGGAAGCATCCTTGAAGGTTCCTGGGAATGATTCTTTGCAGACAGGCAGGTATTTGATTCCTATCCCCCAAATCCCCAACTGTCCTTAAATGACTTGCTATTGCCCATTCAAAGTCTCCAGTTAGAGAATGTTGCTAGTACTGTCGCCACTAAGGCAACATTGAATAATTGGCTCAGGAACCAAATGCTGGAAAGTAAAAACACCCTTTGGACTTTGAAAGATGCTTGAATAGTTTACAGTCAGTTCTGAGACGGACCTGTCAGGTTTCCTGTAATTAGGAGATTGTTCCTTTAAATGGTGAGAAAGCCAGAACATAGCACAATATGTTCCTCATTCTACTGATCATGCTTCATGATGGCTATTGCATGGAGCTTCATCCTGCAATATGTGTTCATGCTGGCAGAAGTATATAGTTTACCACCAGTGAATCATAGATGTATGGCTGACACCAGGAAAAGGTCAGATGTGATAATGAGGATCATGCCTGCCAGTGCCCCATTCAATTTTGCGGTTGACATGATTTCATGCGGAAATGATCACTAACATAATTTACTCTGGATAAAATTGATTTTGGGTCACATAAAAAGAGACAATGCAATGTGATCTAATAAAGGCTAAATTGTTTGCTGTCTGTTCTAATTACATGTCTTTGACTTTAGGAAAATTATTTTCTACATGTATAACATTCAATCATTATTTCATTCATTCATCTCCCTTTAAGATTACAGGACATGGAACTCTTCTTATTGGTGTCTTTTTTTCCATTGCAGAAGACATTTGATTTATTGTGTCTTACCTGACATAATCAGTCTTCTGTATTTCATCTTGTACAGTATACTGTCATGGTAAAGTAACTGGAATACATTTCTTTATCTAACAACTTTATCCTACATTTACATTGCTATGGTGCAATTATATATTCAATTATCAGAAGAATGTCATCAATCTCAGTTAAACATCCTTTGTCCCCGTGAACAAAGATGGCAGTTATAACACCAGGGATAACCTGAAATATTAATGCATGTACTTTTCAAAAAGCAATAAGCTCCTTTACTTTCTGACATCACTTTTCTAAGATTACGTACTGGCAAAAGTAAAATCTAAGGACACATGTACTGCTGTTAATACTGTATCTAACTCCCTACATGTCTATCTGTTTTCATTTCACTTGGTACAAGTATGATACTGACAAAAATACTCACTAGTAATGCAATAACAATTGGATTAATACTGACCAAATTTGTTCCTCACTTTAATGAAATTCCTTTCCATGATGACTTTCCTTAAGAAGCAATTTTATTCAAGTTATTTTCTCCAACTGGACAAGAAATTCTTTGTATATATTCCAAATGTGAGTTTCACTATTTATTTGCCTGCTGCTGACAGGATAACAGAATTACTGTTGTTCTTGCTGACATGAAGAAGAGGTGTTTATGGTCACACACAAAAAAAATAAAATATATTTCAATAAACTGCAAACTGAACAAACCAATAGGGTACTTAAGTAATGTGAAGACATATTAATTTGGTATGGTTCCCCCCAAAAATTCCACATCCAACAGGAACAATACTGGCTCTAATCCATCACTAACACTCCAGACTCTAAAAGCATAACCACCAATTCTTCCTCCAAATTCCTAAACTTAACTTTAACAGTGTATGGTTTCAATAAACATTTTCCTAACACTAATTTAGTTGCAGCTATTGACCTTGCAGGGAACATCAGTTGTTGAGCAAAATATTTAGGGATGTTAGAATGAATTCCAAATACTTGCTGCTCAAGCATAGTAATTACAACACTTGGATAGTAACATTTAAAAAAATACCCACCTAGGCTGATACAATTTTATTGATTTAATGCCAGCCTGGCCAAAATTCTCTCATCTAGGGAAGTACAAAATTAGTTTAGTATAAAATTTTCAAAATGTTCTTCATGCCAAATACTTTGGGGATTATAGGAATAAAATTTCAAAAAAATTCAGATTTTGCAATTTGACAGAAAAATAAAGTGACTTTAAATGTTCCGCTTTATAGGACTTAAATCATAACATATCAATTTTGTACGCCTCATATATGGTAAAAATGTCCAGAATAATTCAGTCCCCACAGCTCAAAGAACATTAAATTTAATGAAAAATGAAACCTTAATCAGAAGCCCACAGCTAATATACCTATTGAGAAAACATGATTATGACTACAAATTGCAATTACCAATTGCTAATAAAAATGGCCAGTGACTTTTGAAACAAAGTGATTAATCCCATTGAAGCTTGAGGGGACTTGGATTTCATAGCTTGTTAAGACAAATTATTGGCTCCAAAGTTAAAATTATACAACCGAATGACAGAGAAATGGCAAGTTTAAAACTATGTGGGATTAAATAGAATTTGATAAAATGTGAGGATGCTGAATGTGTCATAATGAACTCCTAAAGCTGTTATTCAACATAGGAAGGAAAGTGCACCACTGACTTTACTCTGTGGAAAGAAGTCTGCTGGATTTCTGCAGTCTCTGAACAAGAAAGACAGCATAGACCACATAGTACTGCGATCATATCCATGCAATTACAATCATTTAGAACAACTTTATTAGCAAAAGCAGACCCTTTTAAAACTATACCCATCGTGGGAATAGTTACTAAATTTAGCTACTAATTTTTTTAACTATTTAATATCTAAGGTGGGTCATCATAAAACATCTAAAGGCAATGCTGAGAAGTCCTCCTTTTCCAGTTTTCAGGATATTCAGCCACCAAACCATTATCAGATAAAGGTGGCGTTATTATCAAATGAAAGGAATATTGTAAAACTAGATGTTTATGTCTAGAAACATGCAGAACTCAGAAAAGCAGACAACGCAACAAACAGCATATGACTGAAAAATAACCTGAATTAAAAGGCCTCTGAGCAAGGCTACTGCTTCTAGATGAATGCATATATTAAATCATCTTATTCCACTGTATTTTGGGATATTAAGAGCATTTCAGGATTATATTACACAATTCAGTTTGGTTTTTTTTGTAGCTGAAACTAAATGTCCTCATCTATGCCATACAGAAGGTGATTAATGTTGGAGAGAAGATGCAGTTGGTTTCAATCTTACATCAGAAATTAGTGCATCTGGTTTATATTTGGCTCAGACAGTAAAGTGGAACAAGTTCAATCTCTGTTTCAAAGTATTCAGAAGGACACTGCAGTTACAAGGCAGAGAACTGGCACTTACCAGAGGAGTGGTTGCTTGATTACAAATTGATTCAATGTAATAGGAACTAAATGCCATCCATATGTCAAGAGACAGCAATCTCTGAACATTCAACAGCATCGTATTGACTAAGAATTTAAGTTGGAGAGGAATATGACGTCAATAGGGTTAATTTTTTGCAATCTCCCGAATGCTTA
Source organism: Rhina ancylostomus (assembly GCA_030265395.1). Classification (NCBI taxonomy): domain Eukaryota; kingdom Metazoa; phylum Chordata; class Chondrichthyes; order Rhinopristiformes; family Rhinidae; genus Rhina; species Rhina ancylostomus. The sequence goes on along the minus strand of JARFYF010000036.1, from coordinate 15,979,452 downwards.
AGCAGGAAGCAGCTTGGTAATGCTTTGATCACTGCTGCAGAACTACAGAAACAATTAAAAATAAACTATGGAGATCAATCCTTTTCTTTCATTCTGTGAATGTCTCGTCTTCTGTTTTGCTGTATGCATGAAAAGAATTAGTGAACCCAAGGTTGCCTATAGAAAAAGGTATGTTTTGTAAGATGGCAAGTCTTTTAGTTACTCAAAAAAAGTTTGTATTGCAAAAAAGGTGAAGGGTTCTGTGTTTAATTTATTTAAACAAAGAGTGTTATATTGATTCCTCCTGTACTGATATTTTGAGTTACCTCAGCATACAGACCAGGAAGAAACTATGTTCAAATCTTGGTCAATACTGAGTTAGCTGTGCACAGCTAGCTTGGTCAGAAGTGACTTGAGTTCTTATTCCTGAACCTTTCCAATAACTCTTCATGGTAATGCTCATGTACAGAACTATGGAGAGGATCAGGATCTACAGTAATATTTCTTGAACATTCAGCATCAAGCATGAATGAAGATAATTAGTAATATGCTGAAAGTGTACCTTTCTACAGAGTCAGCAACATGAAGAGAATGAGGGGCTGAAGTATTTAACATTGCATAGTTACATCAGAACCACCAGCATAAAATATCTTTCTTTTTCATGCATTGCTTGAATTTTGAGGAGACAGCATGCACCACTGACCTTGAAAAAAGTCCAATAGTTCTACCACATATTTCACTTAACCCAATGCTAGTTTCTGGTGTCAGCTGTCTGGGATTTCTGGCACACTGAGTTCAAGATGTCATCATGCAGGCTGAGCAGCAAATCTCATTGAAAAATTCAAAGCAGGAAGTAAAATTAAGTAAATTAGTTATTAATTACTAATTTATAGAGAATATATCAAAACTTGGGATTTACAGATGAGATGAAGGTAAGTGTTGAAAATATCATAAACTTTAAAGACATTAAAAAGATTTGTTTAATATTGTATTTTAAAGCAACATGGAATTTGAGATAATTAATATGAGAGAAACAAATGTATTTTTTTCAGGATCATGGATATGTCCACAGTGGTACAGCAGGTAGTGCTGTTGCCTTATATTTCTGGTGACCCAGATTTGATCCTGACCTCTGGTGGTGTCAGTGTGGAATTCTCTCTGTGGTGGCATGGATATCTCTCCAGTGCTCTGGTTTCTTCCCACATCTCAAGGAAGTGCTGGCTGGTAAGTTAATTGGCTGCTATAAATTACCACCTCTGGAGGTGGGTGACAGGAGGGGATAAAGGCCATTTGAGAAAGAATTACTATCACTGAAATAAGTGGGAGAAAAGGATTTTACTGAGAGCTGGTAAAAACGATGGGTCAAATGGCCTCCTTCTTATGTTGTAGGGAAATAAAAGTTAATTATAGGCTAGTTGCAGTTTAAAAACCCTTATTGGTTAATTCAATGATATTTAACCTTTCAAGGGTTTTTACAAAGGAATGGGTCAAAAGTTGAAGAACATCAATTCAGTGATCTCAAAAATATTTCCATTAATGAGGGCTTTGGGAATGCAGCTTGTGGAGAGCCAGAGTATCAGTGGATATAGTTCTGTATTTCTGTGTTTAACAATGCATTGCAGACCCCTGTGGCTGCTGTCAGTATCACACTGTAGTTATGGTGAATACTGTTAGTACATCAACAAAATTTAGTCTCTTGTCTTTTTTGTGGTTTGTAAATAAATGATTTTCTGTATTTTTCTGATACCAGCAAATGATGAGGAAAAGAGTGTAGGAGAACTAGTACTCAGCGTATGGCAGAAGAGCCAAGTTAGATGGCAATGGAAGTTTTAACTCCAGCTAGGCATCTTGATGAAATGTGGGTTTGGCAGAGAACTGCTTCCATTGGCAGCCTCTATGTCAATGCCAAACCATCTGTTAAATGCACCTTGCAGAGCCTGGTATGAAGAGGTTCTAAGCTACCATCGTTCCAGTGGAGTTGCAGCATTTGTCAACAGGGCAGTTCTCTCACTTAATCACATCAGTCACAGCATAAGGTTGAGGAGAACAAATACGTTCTGTAAAGCCACCAAGGAAAAGCGCAGGTCTCAGGTTTTAAACGATTATCCCAATGTGAATAACACAAAATAGCCAGAGCTCTTTTCATTTGCCATTGCAAGTCAATGATCAAGACAAAGAAAAGTACAGGCGCAAGACAGAAAGGATGAGTGCTGGAAATGTGGTTTATATTTATGGAGGCTACAATGCCTCTGATTTCATAATACAAGCATTACTGCCTGGATAGTACAGAAGTCACCTATTTTGAAAGGGTATAGATGAGAGCATCACACTCTACTCTGTTGACTCAGTAGGAACATGCTGGTTTTGTAATGTGGAAGTGGAAAGTTCAGATATTTTGCTATTTTCACAGGTAGAGATTGGAGTGCCAGTTCAGCTGTCTGAGTTAACCTATTGAAAAAAAAAGGATAAATGCATCAGTGGACCACCCATTATCATAAAGGTAAGGGATAATGTAAAAACAAACACTTCCCATCATTTGGGACTGATTATTCTATTAGTTGGTAGAACGCTGGAAATTATCATGGAAGGAGCATTAATAATGAAGCATATCGGACTGTCAACCCTCCTACTATTTCACCCTAATAAATGCCCAAACCTTGTAACTATACGTTATTGATAGTGATGTTAGTGATAGCCTTAGTGACTAAGTCAACAATCAGAATCATGACAGGATGATTGGGTTCATCCTGAACCTGAAAGGCAGGTTAGTAATCTGGAGTTTTGTAACTACCTACCTCATTAATTTCCATCAGATTTGTAGTCTTTAAAATCACCCCAATTATTTTAGGTTTCATTGATGAGACAATTTTATCAATCAATAACAGAACAAGCAAACAGCAACAATAAAAAAATCTCAAAATTCATTCTCTGTTGTTGGTATTGGTAAAATCTAATGTGGTCAGTGTCAATTTGTTACACATTACTTTCTAAAATTCATTCCTTTGAAACTCTGGGGAATTAATTTCCAGGAAGACTTGTTTTTATTGTAGTACGGCATGATAATTTTGCTCACTTTGATAAAAATTAAGTATCCATATCTAAGATTTAGCTTGATATTGGCTTTGTTAATTCTATCATTCTACCCAATGTATAGAAATCAGCTAGAGAAACAAAGGACTGCAGATGTTGGAATCTATGAAAAAAAACCAAGATGCTGGAGCAACTCAGCAGGTCAGGCATCATCCATGGAGAAAAGCAGACAGTCAACATTTCAGGTCCTGATGAAGGGTCCTGATCCGAAACATTGACCATCTGTTTTTCTACAATAAATGCTGCCTGACCTGCTGAATTCCTCCAGCATTTTGCTGTTAGAAATCAACTACATTTAAATAAGAAGGTTCAGCTTCAAGTTCCTGGCAATATATCTGAAGACTGATATGAAAGCAAACCACAGGGTCAAACGATTCCATTTATAGAGGGCTCTAGTGGGACTACGGCTGGCATACTGGCCTCAACTAAGAAAAGAGTATTCTTGTAATAGAGGGAGTGCAGTGAAGACTCATAAGGCTGGTTTCAAGGTTAGCAGGTATGTAGAATGAAGAGAGATTGAGTAGTCAAGACTTGTATTCTCTAAAGTTTGGAAGAATGGGAGGGGATCACACTGAAACTTACAACATTCTTTCAGAGCTGTGCAAGCTGGATGTTTTCAGTGACTGAGCAGAATCTGTAGTTACGGTCTCAGGATAGGGAGTAGGCCAGCGGAAGGAACAGATGAGAAGAAATTTCCACGCAGAGGGTGGTGAATCTGTGGAATCCTCTGCCCCAGAGGGCTGTGGAATTTCAGTCATTGAGTCAATGCAAAACAGAAATTGGTAGATTTCTGGACATTCAGGGAATTAAAATATATAGGGACAGTGCAGGAAAATTATGTTGAGCTAGAAAATCAGCCATGAAGTTGATGAATGATGGAACAGGACTAAAGGGACAAAGACCCTACTCGTGCTCCTATTTCTTATGTTCTTATGTCCAGATATAAGCATTCTGTATGATTCATTTGCATTTATGACTTTAGTATATCATTATTTAAATTGTAATGTCTTCGGAAGTGATTTGGAGCATTTTTCAGCCTAAACTTTTCAAATTAGTACTTCTGCCCAGAGTCTTTGAAGTCAAGAACTTCCAAAAAGTGTCAGTGAAATATAATACTTACATAGGTAATTATACCATAGTTCATAATTAATTGCAGCATTATTATATCAGATGACTGGTTAACATGTTTTCACATGAGCATTAGAACCAGCAAAGTATAACCACTGTAGCATATGTTCTGTTATTGCTACTATTCATTTTTTCTATCACAGAGTAGGATTTTTTTGGCATCTTTAAAACTAAAATGTCAAATCTAATGATCTTCCTCCTCCATGCAAATACATGGAGGGTCAGGATAGAAATAATTCAAAACATTATTTCTTTTTGTGATCTTGGGTACATTATAAAGCTTGCCTAGATATTAGGGCAAGTGGAAATTCTCTTGATGATTCTGTGGTTAAGGTGCACCCAGGAGAGTAAAGAAATCTAAAGAATTGAGAGAAAATAAGTAAACATATTCAATAAAATACGACTGTAATGGTTGGATTTACAGCTGCAACTGTGTTTGTCCATTCACAAAATGCTTTCCAATTCTCAAGTAGCATCATGGGCTTTATTGCAATCTATTCATTCATTTCATTGGTCAATTTATACAAAGTAAAAGAGATGCTGGGTCAGATGGTGTTGGACTTGGCCTCTGGTGGCACAATGATGCAGCTAGCAGAACCGTCACCTCACAGAGCCAGAAACCTGGGTTTCAATCCTGACCTCTAATGCTGTCTGTGTGGAGTTTCCATGTTTTCCCCGTGACCGTGTGGCTTTACTCCAGATGCTCCAGTTTCCTCCCACATTTCAAACGTATGTGATTGGTACATTAATTGGCTACTGTAAATTGCCTGTAGTGAGTATATGAGTGGTAGAATTTGGAAGTGGGGGAGGTGGTGGTGGTGGGGGAGTTGATTAGAATTTGTGAGAACAAAAGATGTTTCATAAGTTATTTTTACATGTCAAGGTATTTATGATTAATGCTTAGATTTCAAATAAAATGGGATTGTTAGTCACAGTTCCCTCTCCTAATTATATCCAGGGATTCCTTTTGGAAAAGGATACTGGTATACTATGATTTGGCGATACTAGGCAAGGATGGAATTTACCTAAAAGGTTAACTGTTAGTCCTCACTTGACAGGGAAAAGTCATTGTTAATGAAAAGTTACATGTTATCCCATCAATCATGAATGAGAGAGAGAGAGAGAACATAAACCAGGGAACACAGAAAAGCCCTGAAGTACAGGTCAGAACTGTAGTAAATTTCAACAAATCAGGTGGTGCCAGTAGAGAGACAAAGAAAGACTGAGTTAATATTAGAGATGGATCACCTAGAGCAGGTTGGACAATTCTGATCCAGATGGAGACAGTGAAATTGCTGAATTCAGTATTGAACCCAGAAGGCTGCAGTGTGCCCAGACATACTGTAGAATTCTGTATCTGATTTATTCATAACCTTTTTATTTCTATTGAGATACATTATTACAAATTGTAAAAAATACTCTTTACTCTTACATTCATATAAAATTGATTTTAAATAGGATCATCAAGTTGCACAAATAACTGGTAGAGAGGCTTGATTAAAAAATAAGCCAGAAGAAGGAGAGATTGGACAGGGAACACATATAAAGGAAACTCAGATGAATTTGGAATGTATGTGTTTATATTCTGCCTCTGTGATTGCCTCCATTCAGCCTATTTTCTTAATGAGCTGCACTCTGCACAATGGTGGGATTTTGTGGACAAAGGATTTTAATCAAAATCTCAAAATAAGATCTGTTCATCTAATTATATTGAACATATCACCTTGGCTCGTGTGCTGAGATCCTCATAGAAAATGGGCATGTTTAGCTCAATTGGTACAGGGAAAGAGTAGGGAAGCTGGATACAACTGGAAAGGTAGCAACTGCACAGGAATGAATGTCTATTTGGTCTTTGCCACCAACATTTATGCTGCAAGTCAGGAAGATGCATAATTGTAGGGAGTAATACACAGAGTCCTGATGAAGGGTCTTGGTCCAAAATGTTGACTGTTTATTTTCTTCCATGGATGCTGCCTGACCTGCTGAGTTCCTCCAGCACTTTTTGTGTATTGGTCCAGATTCCAGCATCTGCAGAATTTCTTGTGTCTCTGTAACTGTTGGGAGTGTTCTTTCTTACAGAAGCCCATTCCCTTTCAAAAAATGATGCCGCACATTTGGTGCCACACTTTTTCCTTCTGACTGGTGCCTTAAATGAATAATCCAATTTCCACAATCTTATTTCAGATAAAATCTGAATTAATTATCTGGAAATCATCTTGCAATAAGTTGCCTGCCTATCTAGTTTCCATATGTGGGAGATGGAATATTTATCTCAGACATCAATGACTGCAAAACTAAATCAAAAAGAAAATAAAATGTGCTTATAGTTCTTGTTTTCTGAAAAAGGTCTTAGCTTAGATCAAATAACATGGTGTCAGATGATGGCAAACTGAAGATGAATAAATTTTATTATTAGTTTAAACTTTGTCTTTGATTGAAAAGCAGAACAGAGCATAAAATATACATTAGCTCCTTCAGGGACCATATAACCTATTCAACACCAAATGTTTTGCTGTGATATATGCTTTTAGTTTTTAATTAAAGGAAACCCAATGAAATAGCAAGTCCCCTGCTGTACTCATTGAATAAAAATCGCTGAGATCTGCAAATTCATTATACTTAATTCAAAACATATCCCTTCAGGAATTATATATCAAGGATTATTAAAACGTTGAGAGCATTTTTCAAGAAGTATGAAAGAAGACAAAATGGAATAGAAAAATCTGCCTAGAAACAGACTGGGCGGGTGA
>JARFYF010000036.1:15912358-15922824 GCA_030265395.1 Rhina ancylostomus | reverse complement strand
CACAAACATTCTTGGATTGGAAACCCCACCACATCTCAAGTGAAAAGAAACAACTCTACAGACAGTGGAAGTCAAGATAACCCATGACCTAAAGAACAGACAGATGGAGGGTGGGAAAAGAGCAGGAGCACCAGCAAGTTGCAGGTAAATATTTTGTTTATTATGCACTCCTCCTCTACTTTAACAATTTAGTAGTAGGGAAAGAATGTGTAATCTTATCTTTCCTGGGCTCGAGGAGTCATTCATTAACTCTTATAAAAATACTTGAAGCAGTAGTCTCTGTATGTTAAGGTACAATTGAGAGAACTCTTGCCCATCATTGCTCTGATTTCCATTTGATACTACTTTTGTGGCCTAAATTCATTTGCTTTTAATAAAAAGTGCTGGATATGTGCTTTATTAAATTATTTTCTAAGCAAATCATTTGCTCATTCAACCATATTCTGTGATGTAGCAACAAGTATTGATTGCACCATGACTTTAAATGAAAATTAATCCTTAGTAAACCAATATTCTGGTGTCACCAAAACAACTCAAAGAACATGAATTCCAACACAGCACACATCAGGATGCCACTGCCATTAGTTAATGTTGGATATATATGGTCCACTTGGAACATGACTGACTTGCGTCGAGTTGGACTGGTATCACCTGTGAGGACTGCTTCAGGGCAACTCAAAAGAGCCATTCTTTAAGTGGGCCCATTTTGTGTTATTTATTTATCCAACTTTCTCTTGGACCTCACCAAGATGGCAGTGACTGTTGCCTACTCCCTAAGGCTTGCAACCTTCACCCAACTCCTACTAAAACATACTAACCTCCCAAATCAACTAACCATGAAACCCTACCAGCACATGACAACCCACTGCCCATTAAACACCCTCCCAAACCCATGACTGGAGAGACCTTGCTTTTGACTCCTATGCCTGACCACAGTTTACAGATTTCTGAATATTGACCCTCATCCCAGATCAGTGATTGCACCCCTACCTTAAGTATTCAGAAACAAAATACTGCAGAAATTGGAAATTCAAAATAAAAATGAAATATTGGAAATACTCAACAGATCAGGCAGCACCCAAGTTTCAATAATCCTGACCCCTACAGGAGGTCCTTTTATTTCTGATCCAATTTTGATGAGCTTGTATCTTTTTTCTTTATTGCTTCACTTTATTTTTTTAAATTTTAAGCTTGTCTAGTAATAGGGGAAGAGACAGTCCAATTAAATCAAATTTGAACATACTGTGGAATTAGCTTGAATAATGGACATTTAATTGCCGCCTTTTCCCAAAAGTAAGTGAACAGATAATTACATTAATCCATTTAATGCTGATTATTTTTTGGAGGTATTTATCAACCTATCAGAGTGTCTCTAACATTTCTCTTTTTTTCCAGCATTTTCAGGAGAGGTAGACAGGTTGTTATAGCTTAGTAAATGGTCAGTAAGAGATTAAGCCATTATGTATGAATATATTTTATACTGCTCTCCCTCTGTAATAATACCATCCATTAATTCTACATTTAACATCGCTTTCATCGTTCAATCTCCCACGTCTTTCTGCAGTTATCTTGTACTACCATGTGCCCTGCTGCTCTCCTCTCACCATTTGGGGCTAAGGGACTTATTTACAATACTCCCAATGCTCCAAAATTCTCCCTTCTTTCCACAAAAGAGCAAAACTAATCAAAAGTTTAATAGAATGCTGGCTTTTATGTCTAGAGGACTGGAGTACACAGGGTTAGAAGCTACCCTTGGTCATATGGCACCTGGAGTACTAAACACACAATCTAGTAACCTCTGGGGATTGTACTCCACTTTGAAGAATACTAGGGGCAAAAGAAATTGAAGTTTGGAAGCCAATTACTAAGTAATATATCACATTGTGCACATGACCAAGGATGAGTTTCTATTTCAGTAAAGAAAATTAGCCTTGTGAGAAAGGGATGCAGCAGTGTACACACTATCCTTTATCTGTAAACATAAGAAAATTAACAATTTAAACTTACAAGTGACATGAAGGCCACGTATAAAGCAATGTACAGGTCCTCCCAGGTTATGATCACCTGACTTGTGTACTGCCCGTACATGATAATCTGAGAAACCAGTGGGATGGATTTGGCAGCTGCTGAGGGGCTCCTGGCATCTTCTTCCCTCTGGGAATTCTGTTTGGGATTGCATTTCCAACTTGCAAACTGCCGGGTTATGAACAGGAACGGAACCTTGCTGTAACTTGGGGACCTGAAATACTTATATGTACCTTTGATCTGGACCCTATATCTAACTAACACACTTCAAGGCTTCCTAAAACAGCAGTTCCAGTCTAATTGACTTCCTCTCAGATGTACTTAAATAATAAACAGACTTTCTAGATTTACAGAGGCAATGCTGCTGCAGTAAAAAAATGTACTATGTAAAATGAAATAATAGTTCTGTTCTTATCAAGCAATCATCACTGATTTGAAGTAACCATAAGAAAAATAATAAGGAACATATAATCTAAATGGTGTGAGATTGCAGAACTTTGAGATACAGGGGATCTGGGTAATGTAGTGCATATTTACCAAAAGCTAGTAATTTGCAAATGATGCAAATAATTAGGAAAACCAGCAGACTGTTATTGTCTGTTGCAGGGAGAACTGAATTCAAAAGTAGAGGTTATGCTTCAGTTATTACAAGGCAAGTTCAAAATCGAGTTTGTTATCATATGCACAAGTACATGTATGCACAGGTGTAATGAAAAACTTACTTGCAGCAACATCACAGGCACGTAGAATTAGGGATGCAACATTCACAAGGAAAACATAAACAGAAATTATACAAGAACTATGTACAGTATTGGTCTCCTTAATTAAGGAAGAATGTAAATGTGTTGGAAGTAGTTTAAAATAGGCTTACTAGACTCAGCTAGAATGGGCAGGTTATCATATGAGGAAAGATTGGACAGACTGGGTTTGTATCTGTTGCAGGTTAGAGGAATGAGAGGAAGCTTGATAGAAAGACACAAGATCCTGACAGGAATTGACAAGGTGAATGTGGGAGGACATTTCTCCATGGAGAATCTAGAACTCTTTAAAAGTAAGGGGTCACTCACTTAAGTCAGAGATGAGCATCTTCTTCTCTCAGAGGTTTTTGGGGCTTTGAAACTCTCTTCCTCAAAGGATGATAGAAGCAGCAGGATCTTTGAATATTGTTAAAGCAGCAATAGAGGGGTATTTGATAAGCAAGGGGGCAGGAGCTTACTGTGGGTAGCAGAAGTTGGCGTTACAGTCAGATCAGCCATGCTCTTATTGAACTCAAAGAGCCAGGTAGCCTACTCCTGTTCCTAATTTCTATGTATGTACACCGGTATATCTTAAGTTCTGTAACAGTAACTCTGGAATTGCATGAGATAAATATCTGAGCAATCAAGGGATTTATATAACCACTTGTTTATATACCCAGGAATGAAAGAGTTAATGTATGGGATCTCATTGAAACCTATTGAATATTGAAAGGCCTGGATAGAGTAGACATGGAGAGGATGTTTCCACTGGTGGGAGAGTCTAGGACCAGGGGGCACAGCCTCAGGTCGTTCCTTTAGGACAGAGATGAAGAGGAACTTCTTTAGCCAGAGGGTGGTCAGTCTGTGGAATTCATTGCCACAGACAGATGTGCAGGCCAAGTCATTGGGTATATTTAAAGTAGGGGTTGAGTGATTAGTAAAGGTGTCAAAGGTTACGGGGAGAAGGCAGGAGAATGGGGTTGAGAGGGAAAAATAGATCAGCCATGATCAAATGGTGGAGCAGACTTGATGGGCCAAATAGCCTAATTCTGCTCCTATGTCTTATGGTTTTATAAGCTGCCAAACTCAGCTATTCCTTCCCAAATGCCCACATCCTAACAAACTGTATTCTTGCCCCCCCCCACCCGACAACACTAATTCAACAGTATTCCTTTAGCAATATATCACCTTTTTCCTCATCGCCTTATACACCTTCTGTCCTTTAAGAAAAGGCTGAACATTGAGCACATTTATTAGTAATGATAATGACAACTGATACAATTTCCATGAATATTACTGTAATTATTTGCACTAAAGATATTGCTTTCATCCTCATAATATCTTGCAATAAAATATAATTCTGTATTCAGTCATGATAAATTAGTAGCTTTGATAATGCATATTACATAGCATGAAATAACATAAGATCTGACTCAATCTCACAAGAGAACTGTTAGTGTATTTAAAGATAACCAGTGGGCACGTTTAGCAAGTGAATGCATTGTATCTACCTCATTAGAAGCTAATTATTTCTGGCAGCCATAATGTGATTCCAATTCCAAAGGTTGATCTGACCTGACACAACTGGTCTCTTGCCAGTAACTCTAATGTTCCATTACTATTTGCAGAAATGTATTCACTTATTTCTCAGCAAGGGTATTCTTAGAAAAGGGTGCCAGATGGTTGCTGGCACCCTTGGAGCTGTGTCCCAGAATGGATTGGCACTTCATAAAGAGCAGGGAACAAAACCGCAGAGAAAAGCGGCTGTGCTATAACGACTGCCAAAAATACAGAGGAGTAACTTTATTCTACCTTCATTTAGTTTATGACCATGACAAATATTTTATGGTTTTAATGAGAAATATTTTACTATATCTTCAATGATGTACATTTTTCAAAGGGTACTCACTGGAACTCAGTTATAGTAATGCATCATTTCATTTAATTATAGATTTACTTAGTTAATTAAAATAACAAGACAATTTTACTTGAATATTCATTATACAGAAAGTACAACATCTGATTGGTTGAAATCCTGGTGGCCCATCATCTGACTCATTCATTTGTCTGGAATGTGAATCTGGGTGCAGACTGCAAGCAGAGTGCAGCCAGAGCTGAGGGTCCAGACTGTGGCCGGGGTCACGGTCCAGACTGTGGGCTGGGTATGTGGCCGGAGTCAGGGTCTGAAGTGCTTGTGTGTTTCCCACTCTCTTTAAATTCACCATTTTCATGAGAAAATCTCACGTAAAAACATAATATCAAAATGTGGGTATTAAAGGAAGAAATGTTCATAGTCCAGGATATCTGTCAGATTCAGATTCAGTTTAGTTCATTGTCATATACACCAGGATGCAATGAAATTCCTCATCTGCATGAAGATCACAGACTAAACAGTATACATGGTAATAATAAGTACAACAATAAATACAGCAACGAGCTCTAAACAACAGACTGGTGCAAATATTGTAGTGCAGTCTGAAGTAGAGCAAAAAGAAGTGCTGAAGTGACAATAATGGAACAACCGAGGGAAGTAGAATTAAGAGACTGAGAATGTGGCAGCATCACCGGGAAGGGGTGTGTGAAAGAGGTGATTGACTCAAAAGTCTGATAGGAGTGGGGAAGAAGCTATTCTTAAGTCTGGTCGTTTGGGCTCTCATGCTCCTGTATCTTCTCCCAGAAGGTTAAAGGGAAAGTTCCAAGGCTGCTAGATTATTGGAATTTTACTGTAAATCAAGATATGTTATTAATAAAGGATACATTTAAATTTAGAGATGCCAGTCATGAACCATGTGTTTAAAGTACTGTTGAAGTAATTCCTTTGTTGAAATCATGAACTGTTAAGTGCTCCAATAAAAGTGCAAGTTTATGATCTCTTTAACAGCCCTCAAAATTTCACTTATATTCATGACGTCTGTTTCCAAGTGAGAACAGAGTAAAAAACCAGTGTGGATGTAGTATTGTCCATCTATCATCATAACCACATGGCCAAAAAGAATTCAGTGAGCCATCATAATCACAACACACGGGGAAAATACAGAGGGTACTGGAAATTAGAAATAACAGAAATTGTGGAAATACTTAGAAATGGAGTTAATGCTTCAGGTCATTGACTCATCACTGGCAGTTCTGATGAAAGATCATTGACTTGTCTTTCCATAGATGCTTCTTGACCTGATAAATATTTCCAAAATTTCTTACATTTATTTATGGTGGTACCACATTCATTGTTTAGCTATGAACAGGACACAAGATCTGAATGATATTTACAGCATCCACCTAACTGATAAAGGTGTAAAACAGGATTATTATAGATTTTTTCTACTTAATTGCTTCTCTGCTAAAGAACATGTTTCTCAAATTAGTCCACGTAGAATTCCAAGCCAGCCATTATTTTGACAAGAATGCCATTAAGTTTATATAAAAATCACTCACAGTTAAGTGCAGTAAAATGAGGAAAAGGATCCTCTATATTGGCCTGAAGGAAATAACAGTAAATAGAGAAGGAAAGCAAAATATAATCATCTATTTATAACATAAAATTTGGAAATGTATCTCCAGGATTTTCTGTTTTATTTCAGCAGTGACAGTTATTTGCTTTTCTGTTTTTGCAGCTATAATTTTATGTGTATTGGAATTTGGAGAGGTCATAGCCAAAACATTTTACACAAGGTTTATGAGCTAATTATTATCCGTTCATAGGAATTTGTGCATATCTAAAACATTTTAAGAGCTTTGAATAGAAGTTAAGATCAATGTGTTCTGGGCAATTTTCTAGAGCAGTATGTTTCTGGTCCAACAAGGAAGGAGGGATTGCTGAATCTGGTTCTTGGAATTGAGGTAGGTCAAGAACACTAAGTTTTGGTAGGGGAACATTTTGGAAATAGTGATCATAATATCATCAGACTTAGGTTAGATATAGAAAAGAAGGAGCAACCCAGAATAAAAACAATTTATTGGATAACAGTCAATTTCAATGGGATGAGAGTTGGTCTTGCCCAGGTAAATTCGAACCAAAAGGTGATAGGCGATAATGGGCGGCCTTTAAGAAAGAGATACCTCAGGTATAGTTGAGCCACATTCCCTTGAGGGACAAAGGAAGAACGAACAAATTCATAGCACTATGATGAAAAGAAATACTGAGGAAGATAAAGCAAAAGAAACTGCTGCTTATGACATGTTGCAAATACCAACAAGAACTCAGCAACTTACAAAAGAATCAGAGGGGTGGGAAAATTAAAATAAGAAAGGAAAAGAAAGCACATGAGAAAAAATTAGCTTCTGACATAAATGGAAATCTGATTGTGTTCTACGGGCATATAAATAGTATATGGAGGAATGTAACCTATCAAAGCCAAAAATGGGAACTTGCGCATGAATACTGAGGGCATCGTTAAGGTACTAAATGAATAGTTTGCATCCCTCTTCGCCAGGGAAGAGTGAGGATGTAGTTGAGATATAAGAGGCATTAAAAATGTATATCATGGATATTTTAGAAATGTTGGCTGAACTGAAAGCAGATAAGCCATGAGAAATGGAAGGGTTGCATTCTATTATTTCTGAAGATTGTAAAACAGAAATTGTGACTACAATTTTCCAAGCTCTTTGGATACAGAAGTGGTGCCGAGGACTGAAGCAGCAAATGCTACTTCTTTGTTCATAAAAAGGGCAAGGATAAAACAGCAACTGAAAGCCAATCCATTTAACCTGGGTGGTAGGAAAGTTTTAGAAACATTGATCCAGGGCAGGATTAATAGTCATCTGGAGGAAAATGGCTTAATTAAGGCAAACCAGCGCATACTTGTTAGGAGCAAACTGGATTTAACCAAGTTGATAGAATTTTTTGATGAGATAATGGATAGAATTGATGAGGGTATTGAAGTTGATGTGATGCATGTGGACTAAGGTTTTTAATAACAACTTATCAATAAAGTTGAAGTGCATGACATAAGAGGGAAATTAATAACATGGCTATATTGGCTAAACCACTGGATCTGGTAGATGTAAAAGGTCTTTATTCATCACAACAAGCAGCATTCTCTTGGAGACATTCTCTGTAGAATCTCCCTGAACTCAAAGTACATCAAGTTTTTATACTCATAAGTACAAAGATAACAGCAGGTGGTTCAATTCAATTTCAATGGTCACTATGAGATCGTTTATTTCAATATTTTGAATCTGACAGTTGGTTCTATTGAATTAAGTTTTTACAATGGGAAAACACTGTAACTGACAAGAGACTTCTGAATGTTTATAAACCCATGCTAAGACAAAGTAATTCACATGAATGGTCTAAAAGCCTCTGAGGACAGAGAACCCAAACCTCAAAATTAGTGTTGTGAGGGCCGACTGTCTGGTTACTGAACAATATTTCAACTATTGATTGACAGAGCAAATATGCCTCTGAGCATGTTTGATGTGCTCTGTGACAAAATAAGTCTGGTCTGGAACTTAGTTTGACTTCTATCACAATCGTTCAAGATAACTTAGCTGAATGTGTCTGATGCCTGGTTTGATGTACGTCAATTAATATACCCCCATTGTTTTACAGTTGGCTGATGCATATAAGAACCCCTCATGGTCATGTCAGTTTGCAAACCACATCTCTTGCATGGCTTCCTGCTGTGGGCCAGTAGCCTGTGCTCTGTAGATAGTACTGTTTGCTTACATAACTGTTCTTTTAATTTCAAAACTGATTACTGCTTGTAGTTTACATTTGAGCAGTTTTTTTTAAGACTGATTTTCATTTCTATTAAGTTAGCTAGGTTATGGCCTTTGAAAATGAAATCACCACTTGTGTGAACTCACTGAACTTCTGGCTGCCCAGCATCCAAGTCGTTGGGATTAGACTTGTGACACACTGATCTTCACCATAATCTTCTCCTATTGTCTTCTAATATCTTTCTGAAGAGGACAGTGGCACCAATCCTGTAAATACTGGACTTTACACATTTCCTCCTCCTTCACTCAGTCCTTATAGAGCATCTGAAAATCTTGGTGCCTAGTCTTGCCCGTGGTTAACAATTCCTCAGTGTGTAACATGTAAGAACATGTTGTTCACTGGGACCAGTTGGAGTCCAATGTTAAAATATGGAAACACCAATAAAGCTAGCCTAGACAGCTTAAAGTGAACCTGCATTGCTTAAGGAGGAGATATTGAAATCTGCTTAGAGGCAGCGGGCTGTATTGGAGAATGATGGGGAGGGGGCTAGTTGGGAGCAGATGTCAGTGTTATATATCTCTAACAACTGAACTACAAATACAAATACAGCCATGAAATTCAGTAACTGCACTTTGAATTTTCACAATGTTCCATATGAAAGATACTGTTAAAACTTCCAGGATACCAAGATGTTACTTTTGCTTAGCTAGACATAGCTTTCAGATCCATCAAATCTACCCAAACGCACAATCATCTGCTGCTTTAAAAAGGGGCTGGTAGCCTCTGGGGATATAATGGGGCAATCCTTGGCAAGACATCAAAGATTATGTTTTATGGGGCTCTGGCAATTTGTTTCAGTATTTTCACCATGCTCAAATGCAGAGGGATTTTTTTCTTTTGTCTCTTTACTCCTAGATCACTTATTTTCAGAAATTGTTCCAAGTTTTTATTTGAGTTGATTTTTAATAAGACCACAAAAATGAGAGCAATACAGTGGAAGTTTTGCTTCAAAGCTTATTATGATGAAAACTTTATGTTACTGTGAATCCGGTTAACCTGTGGATCAAAACACTCTGTGCTGTGAAATTCAAGTGAGAATTGAACTTAGACACAAGAAATTCTGCAGATGCTGGAATCTGGAGCAATACACAAAAACCTTAGACAGGTAACATAAAACCACTCTGAGGTAGTCATACAGTGCATTGAATTCACATAGCTGTAATGTGTTAATAATTGTTTCAAGATGTTGTTTAATAGGTTTTCAGGCAGTTGCTCGGACTACAAAGGAACATTTTTATCTGCATTTTTAATCTGCTTAATATTTTTGAAAAACAAATTATCCATTCAGCTCTTTGATGGCATTAAAGCTGAACTCATGTTTGCATGTTAGTGACTGGTGGTCTGCACGTGTTCTATTTTTTCTTGGCCAAAAATATAAAATAAATAGCTTGGATGAAAATAGAAAGAGAGTGTGTGTTCATTTAGAAGAAAGTTAGGGGTTGAACACATATCATTTCTTACTATCAACAGCAAATTTTATGTCAGAGTTAAATTATTTCTGGGTATTATTGACATAAATAAATAAGACAATTGATATAGAATGCAAGGCCCAAGACAAATCTGCAAAATAGTCCAATTATATTCACTTTTAGATTAAGAAATAGTATCTTAACTCCTGCAGTAACATGGCTGGTGGAAGGCATCTGAAAGTATCTTACAGGTGATAGGAAACCTTCTTCGTGCAGAAATCACAATCAGGACAATTTTGATCTTGATTCAAATTGTAAAATAGGCAATACTGGATCAGCCATCTGTTATTAATCTCTCCCCATTTTGGGGAAAAATTAGTCAGAATTATCTTCAATGTGTTTTTGTTCAAAAATACTGGCATGAGGAATTATAACACATGAAGATCAAACTGATTTATAATACCATTGCACTATATTGTTATTAAATCTTGTTCTAAGTGTCTTTGTCATTGGTGATTCATGAAGATAGTTTCTTCCAAATATTTTGTACATTAAATACGGTAAGATTAAAGTTTC
>JARFYF010000036.1:15856781-15866794 GCA_030265395.1 Rhina ancylostomus | reverse complement strand
AGTTGGAAGTGCCCCATGTTAGCAGAAAAAAATGTTAGACAGTGCCCATGCCTGAATTAAGCATTAATCCTGCTGCTTAAGCAAACAAAGGGATTATTGCATTTTGATGGCCCCCACTACAAATGTTTTGCTGTGATATTCCCTTCACTAGAGAACAGACCTGGCAAATAATGGCCCTTCACCACCCTGGTTATTCATTGACTCAGTCATCCACATTTCTGCTGGCATTAACGTGAACTGATCCTCAACAATGCTGAGCAAACAAGCTGGTTCTTACTCTCTGTGGCTTACCTGCTTCATGGATACAATATCTAAAGATCTCAGCCTTAAGCATTGAAGTGGAGGAGCTGGTCTTTATATTATCTGCATGTTCAGAAAAGGCCTCGTCCAAATTTCTAAACCATGGTGTCCAGGTCACTTCCTGACCTCTGGTAATATGGACTTCATTGTTTTAACATGTTTAGTTTCATTTGATTTCTTATTGGTAACCGTCCATTTGTATCCTTGAAAATAAGCACTGAAGAATTTTGAAAACTCTGAATCCCTGCTGACCAAAGTATATGTTTAACCCAAGTGGTAACCTCAGTTATATGCACCAGTCAGGACATTTGGAAGAATGGCTACTGTCGTCACTCACACCAAGAAACCTGGTGGTGAGGCCTCAGTGGATTAAAAGGCATCCTTTCTTTAGTTGAGTGAAACACTGGACTCTACAAGGAATGTTAAGGTCTCTGCCATCCTGAGTTCCCTCTCTTTTCTACCCACAGAACTCTCTCAGTATCCCCTCCAGTCACTTTCCCGCCACTGACGTTAGGCTCACCAGCCTGTAGTTCCCTGACTTGTTCTTGCAGCCCTTTTTAAATATCTAGAAATCACACTTCCTAAACTCATTGGGAATACCAGCTTTACACTGGCATGTAACTTAACCCTTGATATTCAGGAATCATTCTGACAAAGCTACATATTCCTCCTTCCAAGATAAATAAGTCTATCCAGTTACCCAGAGCTACTCCAAGTGTTGTCCTTTCAGGGCCCTTTATGTTTATAGCATAACTTCTACTCTCTTCTACTTAACTTTTTATTAAAAAGACCTTTAGACTCCATTCGCCTTTCTGACCACATTCTGGACATGTCCATGATATTTTAACATGGACACACAGGGCTCTTTGAACTCAAGGTTTTCACTATTAAGAAATGGCGCTGTTCTATCTTTTTGGGGTGTATAATGTGCTTCATATTTGTCTACATTGAAAACTTTTTCTCACTGTTTTGCCCATTCAGTTAATCTGCTGATTTCTTTTCATGACTTAATGTTTCAAATGACACTGGTACTAACACCACCCCTCTTACTTACATAAAGACTTCAAAATCTGGAATTCTATCCCAACAGTCATGTTATTTATAAATAAGGTGAATAGTTGTGGTCTCAGCACAGACCTTTGTGGCGCCCTACTAGTCACTTTCTTTGAAGGTGAGTACTTGTTTATTACGGCATTTCTCCCACTTGTCACTCAGCCAATTTCATAGCCAGCTCAATAACTTACCTTCAACACTACATTTGAACTTTAACTCATAATGCCTTATTATAGAGCTTATTAAATGTCTTCTGGAGGTAGACATTTCTGGCTCTACTATGGTCTTCTCTTCAAAATTTCAATCAGGTGTATCAAGCATGGCTAAGCCTTTACAGATCAAGGGTAGGTTTTTCTAATCAACTGAAGATTATCAAGGCGTCCAGTCACTCTATTCTTAATTATGGAGTCTAGTAATTTCCTATAATCCAATGTTAGACTAATTAGCTCATAATTTGCTGTTTAACTTCGTCTTTCTTAAATAATATTTCTTTGCATTCTAAGGTAACAGTTTAAAAGTTGAGAGGAAACAGTTCCTAAATTGAGAGAACATATGAATGTTATCATAAGAGCATCTGTATTCTTCTCACTGATGTCTTTTAGTGATGAGTTATAACTGATTTGTAGACACACTTGTCCAAGTCTACAACTGCTTTAGAAAGAAGTCTTTTAGTGTGGCTATCATGCACTAATGACAAAGAGTGTCCTGCTGCTATCTAATAATGAAAAGATCAGCAGATCCAAAAAGAATTGAAAATATTCTTTGAACTCCAGATCAATTAAAAAAAAAGTAATGGATTATGAGACAATGGAGTAAAGGTGCCTGATGCTAGCTTGAAGGCATTCGGGATTAGTTGGCATAGTTTATGCAGTCAGCTGAGACTCTTGATGTTGAGAGCGCCTCAATCGTTCCCAGCTATTCTTTGCAAGAATCAACGTCAGCTAGTACATTCTGAGTGTGTGTGTGAGAGAGAAGATAAGGAAAATAATTTCAAAGGAGCAGCTGCTATCTGAAGGACATAGAACTGAATACATGAATTTACAGCAAAAGATTATTCGCAAAGCTATTCAGAAAATTAATTAATGATTGGTTTATGTAATTAACCCCTGAAATGTATTACTTTATTGTCATTCACATAAATATATGCTACTTATTCATTATTTTGATTACACATTCCTTTCTTTAAAAAAATATATATATAAAATTAAAGTTCATATATTATAGTTAGCGTATTTAAAGTACATTGAGAATGACATTTGGATGCAAATTTTAACTCCCTCTGCTCAGTGCATCTGGGTAGAATGTAAGTTAAAATGCTATTGTTACCTTTCAATTTCTGCCCTAAGGCAATTTTAATACTGCTTCAAGTGTGAGCAGCTAAAGCACATTTTAGGCAGCTTTATCATACTTTCCATCATCACTGAACATAAATAGCATGTTAGTTTTTCATAATCTCAGCACATATGATTGCCCAGATACGTGCTTATCATATGCAGGATAAGTTTGTTATTAATCTGTGGCATTCAGCAGTGAGTGCTTGAATTTTACCTTCAATTTCAATTCAAATTGCCTCAAGCTATTAAAGTTCGATGGCCGGAATTATTCCATTTCAGCCCAAGGAGGATCGAAGTAGATGTCTTTTACATCATTTATCCTTCATTTTCTTTTTCTGTTTTATCAGGTTTATTTTCAAGTTTTGAAGAAGAGTCCACACTCAAAGTTAACTGGTCCACTTTCACTATTTCTAATTTTAATTCCTAATTGCAATCTTGATATGTTTTCAATGAGGAGAGTATTTTCACAAGATGGTATTTAGTATTGAAAACTAAATGTAACTATTTTAACACTTCTCACCATCACCTATCATTTTAATAGATGTATGAGAACAGTTTCCACTTTGGGTGTAATCAGTGACTTTTAGCACAAATTATGCCCAAAATTACAGTAATTTGAAAAGTACTTTTCTTCCCATTTGCATGTGGACAAGTCCAGAATATTCCATGAATCAGAATAGTTAGACAGGATTTTAAAATAAAAACTTGCTTATAAATATTTTAAAATATTTAAGATTTGTGATCTGATTACTTTAGTTCAAAATGGATCTGTCACACAAATAAATATTTTAAATAATAGTCTGTCCCCCAGCTGATTTTAAATGATTGAAAATGAATAATGAAAGATACTTAAGATGTTTCTAGCAGGCTAAAATGTGTGTTCAATGATGTAACCTGCAGCTTATGGTGTTCTTAAAAGCCCTACACCACATAATAGTGAGGAATATGTGTGGAGCAAAACATTAGTTGGAGATCAGAGGTAGGAGGATGCAGGTTTCTTAATGATTACCACAATCTTACCTATCAGTTGTACTTCTTTTACTAAAACCTGCACCTCTAATTCTCTTTGATCTATTGGTCATGCTCATGTTGCAAACTTGGTCTCCCCTATGGTAAGGTTGAATTCAGGTGGGGGAGTGAGACTACATTCAATGTCGTCTGCAAAGGAGAAATGGGAGGGGCAAGAATCAGGAGCATCAGGGAGATGCTGGAGTTCTGGAAGGTTGGGGAGAAAATGGAGATTGGGAAAGTTGGAGAAACAGTGAAGATTGGAAGGCTGAGAAGAGAGTGGAGTTCAGGAGGACTGAGGAGGAAGGACTGGTGACTGGAAGGACTGGGCAGAGACCGGAAGTCAGGTGGCTACACTATGCTTACACATCACTAGATGTGAATGGTGGTGGGGCTCATGCACTGACACAAGGGCCAAGGCAGAGCACTGGCCTGATGAGTTCCAAGAGGAATTGAACAGTGGAAGGAGATATCCTGGAAAGCAATGTATGATGTCATAAGAAAGTGGTAGACAGCCAGAGGTAGACAGTTGTGGCCATCCAAAGAATGTCCGATACAAAAAGGTGGTAAGTTCTAGCACTATTGGAGGTAACTGCTTGAGGGCCTTCAGAAGATCTGGTCCAGAGATCGATCTGGATGAAGCCCTACCCACAACCTATGAATTATTCTTTGGAAACAACATTGGTAACAACTTACTTGTCAGTTTTAACACTGCAATCAGGGCAAAAACAACCGAGCAGATCTTTAAAAGGTAGATTTTCCCAACATTGCAATATTTTTGGGGACTCCCTTCCCCACCTTTTAATCTCCAGTGCTGTTTGGGTGAATTTTGCTCATGAAAAGAGAGAGTGGCTAAACTGAATTGTTACAAAATCATTTAATACATTCTTACAATATTCTTGCATTAATGATATAGCGATATTTTCAATGTACATTTGACTTTCTACAGAATTATTTGAAGTTTTATTCTTTTAGTTCTTGCGACAACAATAGTTACAAAGCATCTATATTACACTGAGTATACTCAGTCAAAGTTATGCAGCTGGAAATGATGGGCAATCAATGATTAAGAAAACTAGCTTGTTTCTGTAACAGCTGGCCAATCTGCAATGCCAGTTTTATATCCAGGAGTGAAGCTGAAAACCTATCCATGACATTAGCAGCAGCCTCATGAATGTATACAGACCAGGAGCGTATGATGTAATTAGGATACAGATGGTATTTTAGTGGCCTACTACCCAAGCCAATGGTTGTAAAAAGAAAACCTTCCCTTTTCTGAGTGAAGAAGAGTAGCCAAGCTTCACTGGTTCCCACAAAGAGTCGAAGCCTTCCGTACCCCAGGTGCTTGCACATTTCAAATAAGAAATGACCCCAGTGCACCAATACAGCAACTGTTGTCAGTCGCAGGAGGTCTTCAGGTCACACAGTTTTGACCTGCTCCTGACTGTGGAATGTAATTGTGACCCAACTGTCTATCCTTCGAGAGAAGTGTGCTTGAGATGGTGTTACATAAATTATAATGCTTTTGCAGCTCAAAGAGACAGAAATAAAGCCTGAGATCAGATATACATCCCATCTGTACAAATCAGTCAGAGAGAGGTTGGGGTGCAATCTTAACAAGGTGTGCATGAGTTTGGGGAGTCAGTGAGAGGTTAAATCTGAGTAAATTGACTGCATCTTGGGCAGCCAGCTCCATCTCACCTGTCCCTGGGCTTTATTTAGGCATGTCCAGTTCTCAGGGCTTAGGTTTGCATTTTAGGTATGTCAGTGAGTCTGCAAATCTCTGATATTACAGGCTCTATAGCAGTGTTGTGAATGGTCAGATTTCACAGGGAAATTCAACAGAATGAGTGAACTAGGACAGCCAGAAGATAAAGACAGGTTTCTTGGCAAGACTACTTGTGGGAACAAGAATGTTTCCTTCTCAGAATCTGCCCTCGTCAGCTCTCACCCCAAACAACTCCACCACCTATAAAACTCTTGAGATTGGCCATTCCCAAGGTTGAGGATCAGATTTACAACCTACCCTGGAACCAGACTTCCTCCTTCCAAAATCGTAAAATAACCCCATCTGGTTGGGAATAGGAAATCCACCATATTTGCCCTTCCTCCCACCACCTCCTTAGAACCTGAATTCTTGTCTGCCTGACTGGAAGGTAAACCTATCAAGCAGGCTGTCTTTGTGATAGGGATCCTGTCAGGACAGAAAGGTGCACACTACAGAGGGCCAGGGAAAGGTAACTTTGTGTTTCCTTACTTACGCATCTATTCCCCACCCACATCAATTCTGAACTACCAACTACTATAGATGTGGCCCGGTAAATATTTATTCCTTGGGTAACGCTGGAACTATTTGCAACAAAAAAAATTATGAAGCGAGACTTCAGACATTGGATCTGTTTTCAAAGGATCAGAAAAGTCAAGAGAAGGTATAATGGTTCATTTCATAAATATGAATGACTTATTCAGTATAAGGAGTGAGATCTCTGGGGAAAGGATAAAAAAAGATCATCACTTTTAGATTAGAAAAAGAGGTTAAAATAACCTTCGATATAGATTGGAATTTTGAGATATAGAATATTTTGATACAGGGAAAGATAGAACAGAGAGAACTGCTCCTTTTTATTGAACTGTTGCTGAATATTTTAAAGAGATCAAAACACAAGCCTAGGATTAGGAAAGAACTTGTACCAACAAGAGGAATTGAAAATTATTCGTAACTGGAATTAAAATATTTTGTATTCATATCTTAGAATGTTTCCTTGTCCTGACAGTTTCCACAATGTGCAAACTTGCAAGCAAGGAGCTTAGAAGGAACTTTCACTTTTTCATCAATTTGAAATTACTAAGTAATCAGAAGATTGTTAAACCAATAGGTGATCCAGTGCTGACCAGTTTAGGCTCAAAATCAAAACTGGGATGTCAGTCGAGTGTTTCAACCTCCCGCTTTATATTGAGAGGATCAGTAACTGCAGTGAATTCTCCTTCTTTAACGTCCTGACAATGCTCAGCATTAATCAAAAGCTTTGCAAGAATAGTCAGGTTAAAACTTTGGCTACAAGATCAGGTCAGAAGTTGTGGCAAATGACTCACATCCTGAATCCCAGAAACGTTTCCTCCATCTATAAGTCATAATTCAGGAGTGTGATGGAATACTCCACTTGTCTGAGTCAGTGCAGCTGATAAATCCCAATGATCTGATGATCAATATCCCAGAGATTTGAAAAAGGGAGCTGCAGAGATGGATATTCTTCCAAAATTCTATGGATTCAGGAATGGTTCCCATGCACTGGAGGGTAGAAACTATGATTTAAGAAAGGTTGAAGAGAGAAAACAGGAAACTACTGACCTGTTAGCATAACATCAACAGTAATAAAAATGCTAGAACCTATAATAAAGGATGCAAGAACTGAACACATTGTTAAGACTATTAGAACAGAGCAGAATCAGCATGGATTTATGGAAACAGAAGAGACTGAAGATGCCGTAATCTGGAGCAAAAAAAACAAACCTGCTGGAAGATTTCAGTGGGCTGACCAGCGTCTGTGGAGGCAAAGGATAGTTGATGTTTCAGGTCAAGACCCTGCATCAAGACTGGGAGTGTAGAGACAAGATAACCGGTATATAGAAGGGAAAGCAAGGGGTGAGTCTGATGCTGGTAGGTAAAATGTGGAACCAGATAAGGGAGGGATGATGGGCAGATGGAACCAGGTGGGGAGGGAATAGGAAAGTTGAACCAAGGGAGATGAAACCCAGGTAGATAGCTTTTGGAAAGGGAAAACAAGCTTGATAAATCTCTTGGGAATCTTTGAAGATGTGACTTGGTAGATTAGATGAGGGAGAACCAGTGAATGAAGTGTATTTACATTTTCAGAAGGCTTTTGACAAGGTTCCATGAAGGACATTAGTCAACAGGTTATAGCACATGGAATTAGAAGTTGCATACTTCATGGTTTGAGAATTGGTTATCAAACAGAAAGCAAAAGAATAGATGGATCTCTCTGAGGGTGGAAGGCTGTGACCAGTGGGACACAGGTGTCAGTGCTTGGGCCCCTGCTATTATAACGTCAACAATTTGGCTGGGAGGATACAAAACCAGGTGAGATTATGAACAGGAAATCACAATCACAACGGGCTGTAGAACGCTGAGTGAGAGGGTGAGAATGTGGCAGATAGAATAAAATCTACATTGCTGCATAAAACAGAAAAGCAGGATATTTTTAAAGGGTGAGAGTTGAGGAGTGTTGATATTCCAAGGGTGTCCATGTAAGAGCAACAAGCGATTGGGAAATGAAATGGTATGTCAGCCCTTACTACATGAGGTCAGAAAATGTTGGAAACACTCAGCAGGTCAGGCAGCATCTGTGGGGAGAAAACATTGAAGACCACTTGTCATAAATGGGTGGGAAAGACAAAAAACAAGTTAAGTTTGAGCTGCAGGTAAGATGGAGTCAGAACTGTGGGAAATGCCCAGCCAGATCCTCACTGACATTGCCTGATCTCTAGGAGGTTCCCACAGCTCTGACCTAAATTTCATAGCTCTTATATGTCCCTTTGTTTGATTTATCTCTCTAACCTTCTCATTAATATATCATCCAGATGGCTCCATCAACAAATTATCACCATGGCAATCCTGTCCTCACTTTATCAAAGATATTCACTTTGTTTTATCTTTCCCTTCCTCACCCTCTCAGCAACTCAAAGCAAAATTGTTTTCTCTCTTTCCCAGTTCTGACAAAGAGTTTTCATTCTGAAATACTAACTTTCTCTTTCCACAGATTCCAACTGACAAGCTGAGTGTTTTCAACATTTTCTTCTTTTATTTCAGATTTCCAGTATTTGTTGATTTTCATGTTTTATTATAAGAGAATTTGAGTGGCACAGCAAATGGAACTATTGCTTCACAGCTCCAGTGATCTGTGCTTAGTCTGACCTCTGGTGCTGTCTATGTGGTGTTTGCAAAGATATTCACTCAGTTCTTTTTGTGACTGTATGGGTTTCCCCTGGGTGCTCTGGTTTCCTCCCACATCCCAAAGGTGTGCAAGTTGATAGACTGGATGGCAACTCTAAACTTTCCCTAGTCTAGGTGGGTAGTAGAATATGGGTAGTTGATGGGAGTAGAGTCTTACAGCACAGAAACAGATCCATCAGCCCCAGCGGTCCATGCCAACCAAGATTCCCATCCAAGCTAGTCCCATTTGCCCACATTTGGCCCATATCCCTCTAAACCTTTCCTATCTATGCGTCTATCCAAGTACTTTTTAAATTTTGTTAATGTCCCTGCCTCACCCACTTCCTCTGGCAGCTCATTCCATATACTGACCACTTTCTGGGTGAAAAAGTTGCCCCTCAGGTTCCTATCAAATCTTTCCCCTCTCACCCTAAACCTATGTCCTCTAGTTCTCAATTCTCCAACCCTGTGAAAGAGACTGCGTGCACTCACCCTATCTATGTCCCTCATTATTTTTTACAAGTCGATAAGATCACCCCTCATTCTCATCGTGTGGGTTTGTGGGGAGAATAAAATGGGATTAGTGTAAAATTGGGGCTGATGGCTGATGGATACTCATTGGGTTAATGTGCTTCTTTCAGCGCTGCATGATCTAACACATTATGACTATGAATGCAGGGCCTTGGTGAGACAACATCTGGAATATTGTGCTTGGATTTGGTCTTCTTATCTAAAAAAAACAAAATAATGCCACAAAGTGTAGCAAACATTCTCAAGACTGGATCCTGGGATGGTGGGTTTTCTGTAGAAGGAGCGATTGAGTCTACTGGGCCAGCATTCTCTAGAGTTTAGAAGAATGAAATAAGATCTCATTGAAACTTATAAAATTCTTTCAGGACTTAACAGGTGGAATGCAGGGAGGATATTTCTCCTGGATGAGGTATCTAAAAGTAGGCGTCACAATTTCAGAATAAGGGGTGGGCCATTTACGACTGAGATGGGGTGAAATTTCTTCACTCAAGTGTTGGTGAACCTTTACAATTCTCTAACCTGGAGGACTGCAGTGGCTCAGTCATTAAGTTTATTCAAAACAGAGATTGGTAGATTTGTGAATATTAAGGGAATCAAGGAAGACAGTAATCATACAAGGTAATAGTGCTGAGGTAGATTAGACATGATCTTGGTGAATAGTGAATGAGGGTTTGAATGGCCTACTCCTGCTCCTGATCCTTATGCACTTATGAAATGAAGGTTAGCAG
This sequence comes from Rhina ancylostomus, assembly GCA_030265395.1. Taxonomy (NCBI): domain Eukaryota; kingdom Metazoa; phylum Chordata; class Chondrichthyes; order Rhinopristiformes; family Rhinidae; genus Rhina; species Rhina ancylostomus. The sequence continues at coordinate 15,856,889 of JARFYF010000036.1, read as the reverse complement.
CTTCCAGGATAAAATTGTCACATGATGGGTACCCATTTACCACCTTAAACATTTACTAGCACACCACCAGTGTATGGTGGTACCCTTTACAGACTTGTCCCTTTCTAA
>JARFYF010000036.1:15796179-15806906 GCA_030265395.1 Rhina ancylostomus | reverse complement strand
AGTAACTTTTTTTAAAAGAATACTTTCATCTCTTTGTCCTTGGGCAACACTCTGTAGCTTACATTTTTAATCAGTCCCCAGCACAGCTTTGGTGTTGAGCAACAAGCTTAAATGAAAAGGCAGCACACCGGAGCTCAAAATCCTGGGATTAAGGAAGCCTTCATGCTTGATTCACATTTCAATAAGATATGACCTTTCCTTCTAAGTTCCAATCAATACCATTTCAATCATATTAAGCCATATTCCTTGTATCCAACCTCACAGAACAATTAACAATTTAAAGAAAGCAGGCTTCATTAACGAGATTTTAATGAAGGGCAATTGTCCTATATTCTCAGTATAATCAGCCTTCTGCATCTTTTTGTATACTATATTAAGTATATTCGTACACAATTTTGTGAGAAACTCAACCTAGAAGATGAAAGTGCATGAAAATCCATGGATTGTAATCATTTTAACTGTTGCTTTAGATTTTGTATTAATGATGCAACACAGTCATTTTTAAACATTTTTGTGCAGTGAACATCCTGCAAGTTTTAATACACTCCTGTGAAATCTCCTTAAATCTTTCAAGAGCTGAGATCAATGATCAATGGCAAGTGGTTCTATTCATATACAACACCAGAGCGGAGCAGCGCAGTCAAGCAGTGGGTAGTGCAGCTGCCAGGTGGTTGTACCAACCTGGGCTTGATCTTGATCTTGGGTGCTGTCTATATGGAGTTTCTGCATTCTCTCTGTGACCACATTAGTTTCCCTTGGGTGATCCAGTTGCCTCCCTCATCCCAAATATACATTGGTAAGTTAGTTCACTATGCGTGGAGGTAGGTGGCAGGAAGATGGGAGTTGATGGGCATGTGAGAGAGAATCAGTTACTGGTATGTAAGTCAGGGACTGAGTCTGAGGAGAATGATTTTCAAACTGGCATGGTCTCAGCAGGCTAAATGGCATCCTTCTTTGTTGTAAAGAAGATGAGATTATCATTAGCAGATTATTTCTGTTGCTACATTCAAAGAAAGTAGCATTGATCACCTTTCAATAATTAATGTAAGCTTTCTGAAGATTCAGTGAAAGATCCTGGTTATATAAATAAGAGGAAAGGAACATAATGTTCTCTGAGTTTCACTCATGGACTCTGTAGAGTCTAGAGTTTTATATCTGCCTGAGTTTAGAAGACCAAGGAGGTTTTTTAGTGAGGAAAGAGACAGTCCAAGCTTACATCTGCTTGAAGTTTGAAGATTGAGAAGGGATTATTACATATAAGATCTTGACAATGTGGATATGGAGAGGATGTTTTCTCTTGTGGGAGAATCTGGGACTGTGAATCATTGTTTAAACATAAGAGGTCAGCTATTTAACTCAGAGATGAGACAAAATATTTTCATGTTTGGAATTCTCTTTCTCACAGGCTTGTGGAAGGAGGGCTTCAGACTATTTTTAAGGCAGGGACAGACAAATTCTCAACAAACAGGGCTTGAAAGTTTACTGTGAGCAGATGGGATTATGGAGTTGAGGTGACAGTAAAATCAGCTAAAATCTTTTTAAATGTCAGTGGGCTTGAGCAGTTGAGTGGCCTACTCCTGCTCCTAATTTATATGTAGGTGTGCAATTGTATTATTGCTCACTGGTGTCCACATGTGAAGTGAACCACATTGTTCTGTGCTTTGATAACTGGTTGGTGAACAATACATCATCAGAATGTTAGGACCAGGGTTAAAGAAACAACTAGGTTTCAGTAAAAGTATTGCTTAAGATGGAATTCCAAGACTCAAGTTAATATTAAAAATAAACTTTTCCAAACAAGATACAATGAATGGAACTTGAATGGATTTTGTTAATGCAACAGTTAATGATTTCAAAATCTCAGTTTGTAGCATGAACTGTGTGCTTGCTAAATTTGTTAAGGACATTAGTACATTTGTTACTAATACTTGCTAAAAGAATGCAGAAGAGGCAGATTGTGCCGTAGGTAAATGTGCAAAGCTGATTTGATGCCAACATAACTATTTTGTAGCTCACCACCCAGTTAATCTTGCACAGCTGAGGACATGTTCAGCATTAGGAAGGGCCATTCACCTCTTTATTAAAGGGATCATCAAACACTTGTTTATCAATCTTTATTGGCAGTTGTTTAACAACATTTAAGAACTCCAGAAAGTGCTAAAATCTACAGAGAGTGATGTGCTCGATACTGAAGGAATTATTTTTCCCCCTGATTTCAAAGTTTCTCACAAACCAGCAGAATGGCATGACTGTGAGAGAGAACAAAGGGTGTGCAGAGCAGGAGAAAGAGGGGAAATGTCGTCAGCAGGAACAACACTTGTTACAGGAGCGAGGAACAATGCATGAGCTGCTTGTACTCCAGTGAGATTTCCTCACAGAAATCAGTCACCGGCTGCTGACAACGGCAACTCCAAGCCGAGCAAGGACTGCACTGCTAGCGGCTGTTGCAATGACCATGGAAGTGCCATTTTATTTGGCTGGCTTCTTCCAGCTGAAGGTTGGAAATCTCTCTTGTTGAAACCTCTCTCAGGTTGCTGCCCACTGACCTTAAGGGTTACAGAGGTTCCTGTGCAAAGAAGCACCAAGTGCATTTCGATTTTTCTGTTCTGATAGCAACAAGTGAAGGCAGCACAATTTGGCTTCCTCATGGCACAGCTTTAGCTGCATTCATGTCTTACCGTGAGCACTGTGTGGCAATGCTGCCATCTACTACAGCCACAAAGGACTCCATTTGAAGTCCAGCAAGTGTGTGACAGCAGATCAGGCAGGTCAATGCCAGGTATACAGCAGCCAATCATTACCCCTTCATTCCATGCAATCCACTGTTTGAGCTGCAGCTGAGCCACTAACAGATCAAAAGGCAACTGTTAGGTGACAAAGGTTACATGCTGACAATCTGAATTACTCACCAGGCCTGACAGCATCTTTGGAAATAATGGAGTTAGCGTTTCAGTAAAGTTATAAATCAAACAAATTAACAATTTTTTTTATTTCCCCAGAGAAGAATGTGTGTTCTTAGGTGTGTGTTTATGTGTTTAATATATATATATGTATGTGCATTTATGTGTTTAGTGTATATATTTATGTGTGTGGGGGGGAGTGGGAGAGGGACTGGACAGAGGAAGGGAGAGAACAAAGGTAAACTATGAGAATGGAAGAGTAAGACAGGCTGAATAACACAGTGATGGTGAACTGCCCAGGCAGATTGCATGGAGAAGATTTAGACAGGAGGAGGAGAGAAAAAAGGAAAATGCTGGAGCTGTGAATACAACTTTACAACCGCTGAAAGTGTTGGAAGGACTCCACAGGCCCAGCAGCATCTGTGGAGAGAGAAGCAGAGCTAAGATTGCAGGTTTATGACATTTCCTCAGATCTGGCTGGTTCCAGTGCAAACTAGAAAGGCTCGTTATCTGAAATCCCTGAATTTAGATCGCCTAGTTGGAAAATGAGATGTTGTTCCTTGAGCTGATGTTGGGGCATCTCTGCAGAAGTGTAGGAGGCTAAAGCAGAGGTCAGAGTGGGACAGGGATAAGGAGTAAATTGACAGGGTACTGGAAGCCTCTGCTTTTGAGGTTACTCATGATTCCAGATTTCAGTGGGTGGAGGGGGAATCATAAGTACATCATAAGCCATGCTGCCAAAAATATCACTGGACCATCCACTGATGGGCTGAAACCACTGTCCTGGTGCCTGGATCACATGTCCTCAGCAGAGCAGGTATCAGTATTCATTGTTATCGGATACATGCTGCGTAATCTCACCATCAAAGGGGCACATGAGAATCACAAAATGTTTACTGGTCAAATATTTACTTGTCCAGTCCAAATCGAGCCTATGTAAGAATCCAGAAAGCCTCATGCCCTCATCTTCACCTCAAATAACTCGAAAGATCTTACTTTCAGATAGATACTTATCCAGCTCCATTTTGCAAGCTAGAATTGTACCTGTCTTCACTACTCTGCTGATAGCATTCCAGTCCCTAACAATTGTATGAATAAAGATTTCCTCATATCACTTTTGTCACATATCATGTCCCTAGTTCTTCACTCATCTGGCAATGGAAACCTACTTTGTATACACCTTTCATAATTTAAAATTCTTCCTTCAGATTCCCTTGTAATCTCCTGTTCCCATCTTCCTCAGTCTATTCACATAACTCAAATCCCACATCCCTAGAATTTTAGCCAGTGTCTTCTGCATCCTCTTCAAAGCCTTCATGTCTTTCCTAAAGTGTAGTGCCCAGAACTGGACATATTGCTCCAGTGGTGGCTGAGCCAAATTTTATAAAGGTTCTGCATGACTTCCTTGCTCTAGAAGTTCTTTTCTGTATAAAGTTTTGATCCCACATAGCCTTTTAACCTCCATCCCAACCTCCCCTGCTACTTTCAATGAACTATGTGCATAATAGCCACAGACCTCGCTATTATTGTCACCGTTTAGAATTGTGGCTTCTAGATCAAAGCTGAATTTATTGTCATAGGCACAAATCCACGTGTGCACAGGTGCAATGAAAAAACTTACTTGCAGCAGCATCGCAGGCACAGTGTCAGATACTCAGCATTCACAGGAAACATACATTAAATATAAATTATACACAAGATTTTTAAAGATAATCAATTAGAACAAAATAAAAAAAGTCCATTGTAGTGCAAAGTAGTCAGAGTGGTCATGGTGTTGCTATACCAAAGTAGAGATTAGGGTTGTGTGGGTTGGTTCAAGAACCGAATGGTTGAAGGGAAGTAGCTGTTCTTGAACCTGGTGTGGGACTTCCAGCTTCTGTACCTCCTGCCCAATGGCAGCTGTGAGAAGATGGCCTGGTGGAGATGATGGGGATCTTTGATGATACATACTGCCTTCCCAAGGCAGCACCTCATGCAGATGCTACCAGTGGTGGAGACGGATGTGCCCACAATGTGCAGGGCTGAGTCCACTACTCTCTGCTGCTTTTTATGTCTGCGTACATTCAAATTCACATATGTATTTGTAGTAAGTTTTCTCGAACTCCTATCCTCTGATTATGTCTCGATGGTCAATATGAGTCAAGGTTCACAGAGCAGCACAAGCTGGGATACTGCTGAAGATTATCAAAACTAAAACAAACACCACAAAAATAACTGCAAACACTGAAAACAGCATAATGTAAGATGGATGAACTTATCAAATATAATGTGAAGTACTACAAATGTATTAATATGATCTTTGTACATTATACAGTTTTAACCCTTAACTGGAACCTACTAACCTATACTGACGAGCACCTTTCTCGACTCAGTATGTCAACCTATCAGCAGTTCCTTGCACATTATTCTTTAACTTTAAATGTTATTTACTTTTAATCAATAGATTATTTGGGGGCAGAACTCATCCTAACAATCACTCAAAGTTCTGTCTGCAGCTTTTTGCCAGATGCAAGGGTTTCCCCTACTTCATGATCCAAAAATACACCTATGACAATTTGACTAATGCAACCTTCACTTCTGAATGTAGCATCTTCATTCTTTTTGCCTATTTGGTCTTAAAACCATGAAGTCAAAGTATTCCAAAAGGTTGTCAATGAACTTTAGTCCAGTGCTGTTTAACGTGGAGTCATCTTGCTACTTTTTGCAGTGAATTGTGATGATTGGTGCCATTCTCAGATTGCAGATGTGTAGAAAAAGAGCTTGCATTTGTGTACAAAAATGCTTCAAGATTTCCTTTCAGTTTGTAGTTTGTTTGCAAGGTTTAGCACTGAAAGCAGGTTCACCTCATCAAATGCCTGTTATATCGATGTCCATAGATGTTGGATCAACCACATTTCCCCAATGGTCTTCTGTTATTTCAATAAGAAATTCTGTCAGACATGATCTACCTTTAACAAATCCATGGTGACTTTCCTTAATCATTCCACAGTTGTCCATGTAACTGTTAATTCTGTCCCTAATATTGTTCTGAGAATATTCCTCACCACCAAGGTTAAAGAATGATAGAGCTCGACGGCAAACAAGTATGGGGCAGTTTAGGAAGGGAGGAATGAGAAGGGGACGAGAAAGATGAGTTGGAAAAGATATGCTGCAGCCTTTTTACTGGCAATCTGTCAGCAATTTGTCAATCACAAGACCTGAAAACAAACTCATTCCCTCGTTTACCAATATTCTACACCTTAGAAGTAATAGAAAGATGAGGTACTTTTAAAAAGGCACAAGGTTGGAAGATGTTGTTGTCTAGAAGAACCTGAATGTCCTTGTACATGAACTTTTGAAAGTTTGCACACTGTACAGCAAGCAATTAGGAGGATGGTAAGTTCAGGCTTTATTGTAAGAGGAAATTTTTTTTTTAAATCTACAGATGCTAGAATTCTGTAATTAAAAATGCTGGACTCACTCAGTAGGTTAGGCAAGATCTGCAAAGAGAAACAGTTAACAATTCAAGTCCCTCCAGCATGTTCTGTTTCCTTTTATTTTAAGAGGATTTGAGTGCAAGGGTAGAAATGTTGTTCGAATTAATGGGAATCTGGTGAAACTGCATCTGGAATACCATGTATAGGTTTGGACTCCAGGCAAGGGTGCTAAGATCTGGTGGTCACAGTCTCAATATAAAGAGTCAGCCATTCAAGATTGAGATAAGAAATTTCTTTACACAGAGCTAGTGAATCTTTGGAATTCACCATTCATTAAGTTGCTTTGTATGTTCATGACAGACATTGATAGATGTTTAGATATTTAAGGAACAAAAAGGGATTAATGCAAGAAAGTTGTACCAAGGTAAAGGTCAGTCAAGATCTTATTGACTGGGGGTGCAGCCACAAGGAGATGAATGACCTAATTTTGTCTGTTATTTCCCTCCTTTCCCTTTCTTGTTAACTCATCATTTCATCCACTTAAAATGCAAAACTCAGAATAAAAATTCTGTAGCATATTTATAAAAAGTATATGACATTGCATTAAAGTATAAAGTTATCATCTTTACACTGTCCCTTAATTCCAGAATTTCATGCGCCTTTGTACATCCTAGTTGTCACATAGTACCCTCCCCACACCCATCCCCCCAACCCCATTGCAGTGTGGCTGATGGCTGACTTTCAGTGGAGGAGAGACTGTGGATGGCTTGGATGATTGTGTCAAATATCACCAGGCCCAGAAGGCATGGCTGTCTTTGAGGGTACTTTTGACTAGCTGGCTTCCAGGACAGCAGCAAGGTCAGTTTTCAGTGGAAAAATGCTATCATCTAGGGAGTGGATTCTACTCACGTTCAGTAGATCAATACCACAAGCCTCTGCCTGGACAACTCTTCTTCCTCCTCATCCTGTCAGGTACTGTAAATTCCTTAAGAGCAATCCTGTTTGTTGTATGACACTTGTTGTGTGCTTCTAACCCCAGAGTGCATAGGTTGTGTCTTGGAGTGAGGACCCAGGTTATCCTAAAATATCTTTGTCACCAGCAGCTAACTGTTGGATTTTTGTGGTAGTTGAGGAACACCTGCAGAACAAAGACACTAAAAATGGTGGCCAGGAGCTAGGAATCTTTTTGCATGTTATGATTTGTGTGATCATGTGTCAACTGGATATCGAAGGGTGGAATCCTTTCCTATCTCCAAGCAGATGCATGATACCTGCAATGTGAGATCCACCCCATCCATAACATCCTGAGCTCTGGTGATTTCTGCAAAGTTGAGAAGCTTTAGGCTCACTCTGCCTGTTGTCAGCTGGCAAGGGAAGGAGAAATGTATTCATCTCTTTGAGACAGCATCAATGGCATCCTTATGCTAGAGTGAATAGAAAAGTCAGAGATATTGCAAGTACCTCCAGGTCCACTCTGGAAGGATCCTGATACATAAAGGACCAGGATGACTTTTGTAGGCACTGGTAATGCTATCCTCACCTTGCTCTGGAGTTGGAATAGAGATTGGGGTCATGCTTACTTTAGTGCAGCCTATACACACTGTTTGTCATTGAGGTTAAGCCATTGTTGTGCTCTCTGAATGCCCTCGACAGACAAGGTCACTTCCTGTATATCCACCGCACCACACTTCTGCAGTTTGTCATGCTTTTCTTGGCTTCACCTCATTTTCCTATTCAAAGTATATTGTGAAGTACATATTTGGGTGCAGCTAGTTGGTGGTTAACATCAACAAAGCTCTTTGGAAAATTCTGTACATAAAAATGGATGATATGCCATTGAGTATAATGAAAGGCTTAGATCAATGGATTTTTGAAAACAGTGGTGAAAACATAGCATCTGGGGAATGGATGGGAAGGAGATTCAGCCATGATATTATTGAACAGCAGTCTGGAGGGACTGATGCTTTTATTTCTGATGTTTCAATTACACTTATGAATTGTAACACCAGTTAACAAAAATTAATCAGCAAAAACAAGGACTCTTATATAGCAATGGTCTGGTGGTGGGGTTCCTTTCTGCTGCTGAGGGCTGTGCAAGGTTGAGAGAGGACAGTACTTGTAGCAATAAGTTCCATAGTGGCATTGTTGGTGTCAACTCAGTGCTAACCTCATGATCTGCCCATACTATCTATTTCTACTGGGTTACAGCTGTGTACAGACTAGTGCCCTTACCAATATAGTGACCAGCACACATTGCATCATAACCTGCACATTTATGTTGGTCAGTATATTGGAATCACTTCACTTATTTAGCTCAAATATCAAGTGCTACAGAGCCAAGCTTTTCACCTAAGTCAACATTCCCATGCCTACATAAGTTCTGTAAATGACTGCCTGTGTATAAGAATGTGCAAAACCTAGGAAAAGTTGTTCTTTAAAACTTTGATGTTCACACTTAAGTCAGACTTGAAGCATGCCTTGTCACTTACTTTAGAAAGTTTAGCCCCAAGAGCTTTCAGTGAAACATAAATATGTGCATAAAATTAAATGGCAAGTATTTGAAGTAAAACAAAAAGGTAACAGTATCACTAGAAGTTGCCATAGATATTTAAACTAACATAATAGGTTTTCACACAAATTTCTAAATGGTTGAGAACTGCATTAAATGCATGATTGGCTATATCCTATAAAATCTTGACAGCTTTGAATCAATGCTGTTTGTGTCTGTAGCCTGGTAGAAATCAACAACAACTTATTTATATACCACATTTGAAAGAGTAAAACTTCAAGGTTCCTCATAGGAGACATAACTCAAAATATAACAGGAGATCAAATTCAACATTTTATCAAACAAGTTATAGTATTTGACTAAGGAGGACTAATTTAATATCAAACCATTGATGGCAAAACAATCACTGCATAGTAAAACATGCAACAAATATCCACTATCAAACATACTGGCCAAGTAGCAACATTTTACATCTTCCCATTTTAATCTAATTGATCTTACAAACAATCCTTTAATTTACTGTTAAAATTACATTTTCTTGGATAAACTTCCTGTTGTATCTAACAGAATTCTGGAAAAAATGAAATAAGTGTGTTAACACTGATTCTGATTTCAGAGTAGAATGCAGTGTTTTGATAGGAGTATGGCCCCTGGAGTTTCAGTAGGACTACCAGAACCTTAGTTTCATTTTGCCCAATTAATGGAAATGCCAATCAAATTATTCTATGCACAACTTTGTGTCAGTTGAGCTTACATTAGATGTAAATTTAATATTGTGCATTCTGAATATGCATCCTTTGCTGGTCTGTTTGTCAGTATTTTTGACATCAACCCCAGCTAATACTGCCACCCAGTGGTTAAACTACAATTTACATACACAGCATCATTTAGGTTTATTCAGGTTTGCTTTTATTATTGTCACAATAACAGATACAGCAAAAGGCTTTTATTGTGTCTCATCCAGACAGTTCATTCCATACATTACATTGAGGTAGTATTGAATGAACATGCTGAACACAATGAACTTGATTTCAGCGTTGGATGAAGCTTTAATGTTATGGATTACTCTGACCTCTTGACATGCAATGTTATTGAGAGAATAAAAACAACTTTTCTCCATCAGTGGAATCATGGTGGGATCACCAGAGCTTAAGTCTTATTTTAGCCAATTTCACTTTGCTTCTGTCTTTCAGATTTTACATCAGAAAGGCTGGTGTGATGACCCCATTCATTTGAGTGGATTTCTTACTCTACAGAAAGATGCGAGTGCAGGGATGTAGTTATTTTATTTTGTTTTTGTTTTCAATTACTGATGTTTTAATGTGCTTCTAATTAAAGATTTTATATTTTTAATAACTTATTTAGGTTATTAAATCCAGAAACATTTAAAATATTTCTTTGACAGCCAGAAAACTGTCAAAGGTCATTATAGCATTCTGTACAGAGCCTTATTCTATGCTACCATAGGCCCTCTTGCTGCGTAGAGCCCCTCTTCCTTGCCAGATATCTGTTAGGTGCAATATGAGGATGGGTCAGCTCTTCTGGCAGGCCACATCCAGAAGTACAGTGAGCATGTGTGGGAAGGTGGGGACTGTGCACGAAGGTGCAGGGTACCAACCACATCTAGGACAACACAGCACCATCTTAAATGTGTGGAACACAAGCCAGATCTCCAGTCCAACAGAAAAGCCTCTTAACGAAACCTTTAGAGATTCAATTATACAGTTCTTATAAATGCATTAATAATGCAGGAAGTGCAATGCAATTAACTTGCATTTAAATAAGTACCTCGACACGTGTTTAAGATATCCTTAAACACCACAATCAACATAAATGCAGTTACTTGCCCTTACTGAAGCAAATGCAGCAGCCATTGTTTCCATAGCAAGTTTCCACAAATGA
>JARFYF010000036.1:15758175-15768292 GCA_030265395.1 Rhina ancylostomus | reverse complement strand
TGTTCTGGGACCCCTGCTCTTTGTGATTTTTATAAATGACTTGGATGAGGATGTGGAAGGGTGGGTTAGTAAGTTTGTTGATAACATGAAGGTTGGTGGAGTTGTGGGTAGTGTAGAAGATTGCTTTGGGTTACGAAAGGACATTGATAGGATGCAGAACTGGGCTGAGAAGTGGCAGATGGAGTTCAATCCAGAAAAGTGGGAAGTGATACACTTTGGAATCTTGAATTTGAAGGCAGAATACAAGGTTAATAGCAGGACTCAGCAGTGTGGAGGAACGGGGGATCTGGGGTCCACATCCATAGATCCCTCAGGTTGCCGCGCAGGTTGATGGGGTTGAAAGAAGGCGTGTGATGTGCTGGCTTTCATTAATTGGGGTATTGAGTTCAAGAGCCGCAAGGTAATGTTGCAGCTCTATAAAACTCTGGCTAGACCACACTTGAAGTATTGTGTTCAGTTCTGGTCACCTCATTATAAGAAGGATGTGGAAACTTTAGAGGGGGTGCAAAGGAGATCTACCTGGATTGGAGAGCATGTCTTATGAGGTTAGGCTAAGCAAGCTTGGTCTTTTCTCTTTGGAGAGAAAGAGGATGAGAGGTGACCTGATAGAGGTGTACAAGATGATGAGGCATAGATCAAGCAGACAGCCAGCGACTTTTTCCCAGGGTGGAAATGGCTAACATGAGGGGGTGTAATTTTAAGGTGATCAGAGGATGGTATGGGGGGAAGTCAGGGGTAAGTTTTTTTACACAGAGAGTGGTAGGTGCGTGGAACACACTGCTGGCAGAGGTGGTGGAGGCAGATACATTAGGAACTTTTAAGAGACTCTTAGATAGGCACATGAGTTCTATCCAAGGAGCAAAGGGTTAGATAAATATTAGAGCAGGATAAAATGTCGGCAGAACATCATGGGCTGAAGGGCCTGTACTGTGCTGTAATATTCTATGTTCTATGTTCTGTAACCCACACATTTTTAAGATGTGGGAAGAAACTGGAGCACCTCAAGTAAACCAACGCAGTCACAGGGAGAAGGTGAAACCTCCACACTGACAGCACCAGGGGTGAGGAGTGAACTTAAGTCTCTGGAATTGAGAGGCAGCAGCTCGACTGGCTCGGTTCTTCTACTCTTCCACTCTTCTACTCGGTTCTATTTCTTGACATCACCTGGAGTGAACTGAATTGGCTAGAGGTTAGATTTTATAATGGTGGGAATTCGGGAGGAAGGTCATACAGATCATCCATTTGGCACTTGAGCCAAACTTGGCTAAGCTTTGCCCATAGCATATGCCGGTCCCTGCCATTGTTAAAGATTGTAATATCTTGGAATCTCCTCTTCTTATTCTCTGTTTAATTGTTCACTACCATTCACATCTAGATGTGGCAGGACTGCAGATATTTGATCTGATTTATTGGGTGTGAAATTGCTTAGGTCTGTCCAGTGCAGGCTGTTTTTTTGCTGTTTAGGAAGCATTCAGTCCCATTCTGAAGCTTGACTCATTTAGATATGCCTGCTGCTGCTCCTGACAGGCATCCTACACTCTTTATTTAACCAGGATTGATCCCTAGGCTTGAAAACAACGGCAGAGTGAGGGAAATGCTGGGCCTTGTGGTTGTGCTGGTGTACATTTCTGATCTTGCTGATGGTCCACAGTGCTGCCAATGTTAAGCTGCCGGATCTGTTCTTAGTCCATCCCAGCTGGCACAAGTGTAGTGCCTCACATTGATGGAAGATGAGTCCAGTGTGAAGGAGCAAATTGTCTTCGCAAGGACTATGCAATTGTAATTTTTACCAGTGCTTTCATTGAAAGATCCCACAGGTAGATTTGTGAGGATTAAATCAAGTTAGTTTATCCCTCATACTAGTTTGCTTACTACCTGCCTCAGACCTAATTTGGCAGCTATGTCCTAAGGACTCTCCCAGCTTGGTCGATAGTGGTACCACTAAGCCACTTTTTGTGAACACCTACAGTACATTCTGTGCTCTTGCATCTTCCAAGTATTGTTCAGCATGGAGGTACAACATGGAGAATAAACTGAGGGATATGGCAATCAAGAGGAGGGTTCCTTGCCCATGTTTGGCCTGATGCCGAGAGACTTCATGGGGTCTGGAATGAATGCTGAAGATTTCCAGAGCTATGTCTTCTCACTGTACCGGCACCTCTGATGGGAGTGTACAGTACATGGTCCAGGATTGAGACAGAGGAATCCAGCACATATGACTATGTGAGTATAACTATGTCAAACACTGGTCCCTAGGTGTTTATAGGGAAGGGTTTGCATGATCAGCTGTGCTGGGAGCAACTTGCCTTTAACTGAATTCAGTGCCTAGGGTCATCTATTTTTATTCAACCAGATAAATGGATCTGGAATAACACTCATATATCAGACTGATTAAGGCTGAAGGCTTTTTGTAAACAAGATGTGCTTTAACAATAATTCAGGTATAGTGGATCTTTACCGATGTAATTAGATTATTAACTGAGTTTAAATTCCACAGTTGCCAAGGTGGGATTTGAACTCAGATCTCTAGATTGTTAAAGCAGGCCTCTGGATTATTACTCCAGTAACTTAGTTACTGCATCACTACTGTGCCTATGGTGGAGTTGGAAGTCATGTCTCTAGTTAGTTAGTTGTAGCATCTGGATTCCTTCTCCAGTAAATCAATTGCTGTACCAGCACAATAACAATGCTTCAGCAGGTTTCCTCAATTACCTTAAGGAATCAATGTTAGTCGAGTTTGCCAGCTAAAAACCAGGGAAGTGCTGGGTTTAAATTCCAGTTTGTGCTGAGTAATCTAATCCCAGTTAGGCCAAAAGCAAAAATGTTGTAGAAGTCTCTAAACTCCCTGTCTCAAGCAGTGGGAAAGCAACTGTGGCTTCAGCTGATTCCTGAAATCTAGTGATCCCAATTCAAAATGTTTGCAGGTGACCAATCTGCAAGATCAGAACTGCACAGAACTATAATGTTGAAGGCCATCCAATCCTGGGGCATAGCCCATCTGGTTCCAATGGGATTATATATCCATCAATGAGCCTGCATCCTTGGAAGAAAACACTACAGAGAAATGCACAACTGGACAGTTTGTGGAATAAAATACATTGGTTATTTCCACTGAAAAGCTAAATCTTATACCACATCAGAATAACTGGTTAAGCCCCAAAAACCTTGGTCATCTAAAACAATTAGTCTTTTTCAACTGCACTTTCATTGTGTTTTGGCAGAACCAACAGTGATTTCAGAGGCCTAGTTGTATCTACAAAGCAGTGTCACAATACCTCCATTTGTATGTCTTGATAGTTATTTTCATTTATTCAAATAAAATGAGTTTAATTTCATTTATTCTGCAAATATCACATGCTTCCAGTCAGCAGATTGTTTTACTGTTGCTTAGAATTGTGAATATCTACACAATGAAAAATCTCTGCTCATTGGTAATAGAAGCATGAAAAGCTCATTTGCTATTAAGTCAGCAGCATGGTAACAATATATTGAACTGTTTGTAGTTGTTTGCTGCTGGCTGTTACTCCTCTGAGCACCATTCTTAATTAGTTAAGAAGACAAGCAAAATTGGGAACAGGACAGCTTATAGTTCTGAGAAAGCAATTCAAGTGTAATTTAGTTTCAAGCTGCAGATTGCACAATGGCATAGTTAAACCTCCAAAACTAACTTCTGATGATCCTAATTTGCTATTTTTGTAACATAGCAACAGAAGGTGCGAGAACCCAGAAAACTGAAATCTTGTTGAGAAGGAAATCAATGATGGAAAGTAGCCATATATACGGCCCATGAAAAGAATTTTTAAAAAATCTTTGATATCTGCTAATCTAATTTTTTTTACATGCAAGCTGTGTCTGGAGACAGACAAGCTGTGTTGTTTCTAAGTGTGATGTAATACCCTCAAGATGTCTGGCAGGAGCGCGACTTGCTTCAATTGGTGGTGGGCCCAGATTGCTCTTAGCAACAGTATGACTCATCAATAAAACGTCTCCTAGCAATTATCATAGCAAAGGCAATGCAGAACTCCCACATTTCCTTTCAAAAACTCATGAAAAAAAGTCATAACCTATCTGTGGAATTACTACCCAGTTCCATTTATTTTCTGGATGGATATATACCTCTGTTAGTTTATAATTGCAGAATGTAAATATATTACTGTTGATAAAAGTGGTAACTTACTGAAATTTAAATCAAACAACAACTTTTCAGCAATTTAAGTGTGCCGGACTAAAACTGGTCTGCAATCATTGCAATGATGGTGTAGCCATCATTTTTATATACTTTATATACCTTAGAATCTGGGTGTGCAATGGATGAAGGCAGAAATCTTGGTTCTTATGTCACTGAAGCTCACTATTCAGATACTCACATGAAAATGGTACCTGAGTAAGGTGCTGCTAGGTGTGATGCAAATTAAATCCTATCCTTGCAAGAACTAGTATCATCAGTGGGGGTGGGGAGGGGGTAAAGGGGGTGGAATTATAAAAGATGCAAATTACTCTGCCAATATCAAATGTTTTATCTGTGCAAACATGATGAAAATTTGGAATATTGACCTAACATCTACCATTTTGATATTGTGTCAAATAGCAACCTAACCAATGATTTGTTACTAACCAATTGAAATTTTAGGATTTACTGGAATATCAGTACAAATCAAGATCTGATAGAGTTCAATCCATCATTGAAATATTCCAAGAGATATTACTGTATTTACCTTTGGATAAAATGACTGTAGCTTTGTGAAATGTGTGATACAAAATATGGAAGACCATTTACATTAGACTCAAAGGTTTGTCAAAAACAGAGTGATTATTAACCAGTGTTCTGTATTATTGAATGGAGAGGTGGAAATCTAAAATCCTGTAACGTCAGGGCACCTGTTGTACATTTGTATTTGCTGTTTCTTCTTTTGAAAAGGCATTCTTCCCGTAATGAAAAACTGGAGGGAAGTCAGGAAATGTTAACATTAAAATATTGATTTTTTTCTATTGTTGAATGTAACTAACAGTATAGTTATATGCCGTAAATAAAATCTGCAAAAGAGGCTGAATTTGAAGCTAAGTAATGGGAAAGACACTTGCATAGTTAAGCTTCACTTGTTGCAGATAGCTGAATGAGGAAAAACAGTACTCAACTCTCTGAGCTAGCAGATGTTTGTAGTAAAATGAAAAAAAAAGCTTAATGGAATTTGCTGGATGTCCTCAAAAAGAAGGAAAGGATCTGTATTTCTGTGGGCTAATTTGGAATGGAAAGCTCAGATGTGATAGGATTGTTCCAGCATATTTAGCCTCAGAGAAAAGCCAAAGGAAAAGAAAGGAATCCTCACTTGAGCAAGCTGTCAAACTGCCTGCAGCAGCCAAGACTGACTCTGAATTAGGGCTTGCTTTGGATACAGAGCATGGAATCCGATCAAAAAGATTTGCTACCATGGAGATCTGACATAAAGCCTGCTTAAAGATTTAAATTGGAAATTTAAATGTTTCTTTAATCCTGGGGTTGGCGGGGGGTGATGAAAGGTGATGGGGAGTAGGGTGTCCTTTCCCCTCCCCCATGTCTAAAGGTGGAATTGTACAGTTAAAGGTATGGCGCAATTATAAAAAAAACCTAAATATAGACATTTAATAAACACTATTTCGATGTAAAAAAAGTGGCAGGGCAGAAAAAAATCAAATCTCTTTAAATTGGGGCTAAACAAAACTTGGGAGACTTTGTCTTAGTTCACTGAGTCTGACTTATCTACATAATATCCAATCAGTCCCCATCTAAAATATGACCATTCTGTCCACAATGCATTTGGAACCTCTTTGAAAGAGCTCTCCAACTGGCCTCTCACCCTACTGTTTCCTCATTATTTTACAAATATTTCCTTTTCAAGTCTTTATCCAATTCCCTTAGAAAGCTACCACTGTCCTTACAGACAGTGCATTCCAGATGACTACAAATGGCTGCAGAAAAATATGTCATCCTCATTTAAGTTTTATTTCAATAACCTTAAATTGGATTTATCTGGGTTACCATCCATCAATAGCAATGGAAAACATTGCTCTCTATATACTTTAATCAAATGTCCACACAGAAATACTCAAAATGTTGTAAATCCAGCCATTCTTAGCTGACTAATAAACTTCAGTTTACTTGACATTCAAATTCAGCATAAAATCACCTATCAGCCAAAAGTTTCTGCTTTGGACACATTCTGCAATCTAAATAGAAATCACACTCAAATTGTTTACATTTTAAGAAGTATATTCTTCCTGATCCTCCATGCAATCTCATCTGCATATCATCAAATACAAAATCTACTATTCAACCAGACAAATTGAGCAGAACATAATTTTGAAAAAGCAGTAAAATATCCCTTGATACTTTTAAGACTGGTATGAATCCAGTTATATTATTACAACTCAAAATGGAGTTATTACAATAAAAATTATCAGAGTAACTAGTTCACCAAACATGATTAACTCAGTCTTTTAGTAACTGAGAATGACTAAAACTCTTCTAGTTTCATTGGTGTGCAGTTTTTTAACTGTTTCAAAAAATTAAATACGTTTAATGTGTATCTACTTGCAACTATGCATCTAAATAAAGTAAATTAACTATAAGTAGCTTCTCAAGGTCCACTAACAGGCACAATTAGGGGAAACTAACAATGGCAATTAATTTGATTGGAGGTGTAGTCACCTTTGTGCACTCCAGTGCAACATTACATAAGTAATAGCAGAATATTATGGATTGCTGATATTTGTACTTAAATTTTGCAATCTTTACAATGGCTTGGCCAAATCATATTAAATTTTCCTGAAAGCAGTAACACTAAAACTGTTATCTCAGCAAAATGCAGCATAAAATATTGTATGCATGCTTATTTCTTTATGAACAGTATTATGTTACATGATAAGGTACAGGGAATATGACACATATATTCATTTTGCCTTGTAAGAAAATGAGGATTTTCTGTTACTGTGGAGAACTTCATCTCCTATACCTCAGGAAAAGCAAAGTGGAATGAACAATGCTGATGGCCCAGAACAAGATTATAGAAACAGGTTCATCCACTTTTATGCATAAAACACCACATAAATTTTATTTTACAATGTTTTAATGAAGTTGTCACAGTTTCTGGTTGGAGTCATACCCATCAAGAAATTGGACTGGGCAATTCTGGATGTGTTTCACCTTAGCATGAAGGAATCATTTGTGCATATGATGACACTATCACTGTGGTCGATGCTCACTTCTTCATTAACAACAGCAAAGAATGTCTAAGCAATATCTACATTTTTCACACACACTTAAACAAGGACCAAACTCTGCATGATGTCACCAGCTGAGAATGAGTATGCCTGCTGTGTCAGCGATATCCATTGTGCTTGCCTGATTGATCACTGGTCTGCTTGTGCGGCTGATCACTTGAGTGTGTGTGCGTGTGTGCGTGTGTGCGTGTGTGTGTGTGTGTGTGTGTGTGTGTGTGTGTGTGGGACTGCCTGTAGAAGCTTCTCTGTGCAGAAATCTCTGAGGATCGGGGCTGCTTAGGTCCTTGGAATGAATCAAAGAGAGGAGAGAATTGGAAAGAGGTGGCTTTAGCCAGACATAGTGGAGATATGTGTCTCCTCTCGTTCAGTGCTTGCCATGGCAGCCTTTCATTTAATTATGGCAGATGCCATGGAGAGGGCACTTTAAGACTGACATCTTCCCATAATCCCCAGTAATAACAAAGCAACAGCTGTGATCTCTCTAGGCACCTGTTGTTGGGCAAACTGTTTGTACCCTTTTAACAGACAAAAACAGTGTAAAAGAACTCTAACATTTTTTTCCATTTAAAAGGTAAATTTCTCCACTTTGATCATTTTTGGGGGTTACCAGACTGAGGTTTTGGGGTTACTAGAGCTCCCATTTAGCACACCAAAAGTAGGTGAAATCCAATTCAAGGTAATATTTCTTTCAGTAGATGATAAGGTTTGATTCCAAAGCATTCCAGGATAATTTTAAACCACTCAACTTTCCCTAGGCCTCTAGTATATTTAATAATAAAGGCATTTAGCAATTCACTATTATTCATATGGATACCAAGATCACAGCTAACTATGCTTTGTATCTGATAAAATATATATTTGAATATGTAGCTTGAACCATAGAAATGTTGCAAAGATTTGATGGTTTTGAGAGAGATCAAATTACAGATGGATAACACTAAAGTATGAACATCTGGAATACAATACATGTGAAAGTTAAATAGCAGCCATTGTCAGATAAAAGGTCTTCACTTCTCTCTATAACGTGATTGATTTTTCTGTGCTTACACTTATTCCCAAATATCTGGTTTCTTCCACAAGGAATATTCTAATAAAAGATTTGCTCATGAAGGGATTTGACTGCTATTATAGCCTTTGGAAGATATTTAGACAATGGGAAAGGAATAATTAACAATCTTATTGTACATGGTGCTGAAGAAAATGGTGACCTTAATATGATAGAATTCTTCATAAGATGGAGAGTACAATAATAGAACATAAACTCGGATCCTGAAACTGAACAAAATAAACTACAAAAGGTACAAGGCATGAGTTGGCTGCAAGAGATTGGCAAACTTTATAACTGGGGACAGTGGGGAGGCAATTAATGATATTTAAAGAATGTATACATGAATTACAACAATTATGCATTCCTACCTGGCACAAAAATAATTCGGGAAAGGGATAATCTGTGTTTTATGAGGAAATTAGGAATAGTATTCAATACAAAGAGGAAGCTTAAAATATTCCCAGGAAAGTCAGCAGTCTGAGGATGGGAGTTATAGCTAGTGAAGACAGGTATGGGTTCCCTACATTCACAAATTGGGGGAACTATAATTGGGAACAGAGATATGGCAGAACAATTGAACACATACTTTGGTTCGATTTTCACAGAGGAGGACACAAATAATCCCCCAGTTGTTGTAGCAACCAAAGATCTAGGGAGGAATTGAAGGAAATCAGTATTAGTTAAAAAATATTGCTAGGACCAAAAAGCTGACAAATCCTCAGGGATCCTGATAATCTACACCCTGTGCTACTAAAGGAAGTGACACTGGAAGTATTGGGTGTACTGGTGGACATCTTCCAAATTTTTTTAGACTCTAGAGCAGTTTCTACAGCTCCTACAGCGGTGTGCGTAACCCAACTATTTAAAGAAGTGGAAGAGAAAAAATGGAATTACAGCCCAGTGAGCCCACCATCAGTCGTGGGGGAAATGTTAGGATCTATTATAAAAGATGTACTACAACAGTATATCACAGGAACAGGCCCTTCGGCCCATGATGTTGTGCCAAACTAAGTAAGCCAATGACCCCTAACTGAACTAATCCCCTTTGCTTACACATGGTCCATATCCTTCTATTCTCTGCACATTCACGTCCCTGTCTAAGAGCCTCTTAAACCATGCTCAGGCACCAACATAGCATGCCCACAACAGCTAACCCATACATCTTTGGAACCTGGGAGGAAACTAGAGCACCCAGAGGAAACCCATGCCAACATGGGGAGAACGTACAAATTCCTTACAGACAGCGACCGGAATTGAACCCAGGTTGCTGGTGCTGTAATAGCGTTAGGCTAACCGATACCATGCTGCCCTTGCCCGCATATCTCCTTTCAACTTTTCCCTTCTCACCTGAAATGCATGCCCTTTAATATTAGATATTTCAACCCTGATAAAAAAGTATTTGGAAAGCATTAATGGGAAATCATGCTTAACAAATCTATTGGAATTTATTGGGAATCGAACTCATAGAATAAATAATGTAAAACCTTTGAATGTGCTTTATTTGGACTTTCATAAGGCTTTTGGTAAGGTCCCACATAAGAGGTTAGTGTGCATGATTAATGCGTGTAGAATTGATGTAATACACTGGCATGGATTGGAAATTGGTTGACACTTCAGAAATAAAGTGAAGGAATAAACAGGTCTTTTTCTTGGGTGACAGACAGTGATTAATGAGGTGGTTCTTGGGCACCAGCTATTCACAACGTATGTCAATGATTTGGATGTCAGAACTAAATGTAATGTATGCAAGTTTGCAGACAATACAAAGCTAGGAGGGGAATGTGAGCTGTGAGGAGGTAACTAGGAGGGTCC
>JARFYF010000036.1:15645655-15657241 GCA_030265395.1 Rhina ancylostomus | reverse complement strand
CTTATGGTGAAGCTTTGTAATGACTGCATTGAATGTATCAAAAATAAAGCTGTCCAAGCTTTCCTTTACTTCCAGCACTTTAAGCATTGTGAGGATTCAACCCCAGAAACATCCACTGCACAAACAGCCTACCTACCATTTAGGAATGAAACTTGCAATTTCTGGCTTAAATGGTAGAAACACAATGAGTTGATATCTACCATGGATTAAACCAGCCTTGCTGTAGGTCAAATTGCTCACACGGCATAACATGTTCTTCTCTTTCTGGATCAACTACTCACTCCACATCCAACTACTCCCACTCTGAATGAACCTTGGAAATCAAGGATGCTACAGATTCTGCCTGGAAGGATATAGGGGTGAAAGACAAATGTAGCCTGTTATACCCTGATTGATAACCAAGAACATGACCCAGCCTGCTGATCTCCTGCTGGAAAATCAATCATTTCCTTTCCACAGTTTTTAAAACAACTCTTCATCTCATCTGATGTAAGTGGGGGACTAAATTCAGCATGTCTAGGGATTAGAACACTTGCTTTTAATACAAATTGGTCTTTAAGTGGATTTAAGTTTACTACAGTATTACAGCCCTTTCACTTGCTCCATCACAGTTGGCATTACCCTGCATTCCAATATCATTTCATTGATTTCCTTTACTGGTGATCCAGGGAAGAAGAAAGTAGCACTGAGTCTAAACTCAGCAACTATCCAACAACTGGCAAGGTTGTTAATGGAGCCCATGAGAAATATGGTACAGCAAGTTTTCTTAGCATTGCTGTAATAAGGGAGTTGGCTGCAAATGACCCTGGTGTGCATTATTATTAATGATGTATTAAGGAGCACAGGTAGGTATGTATTACCCACCAATGTATCTAGAGTAGTCCGAATATACTTGGCATTAGAACCAGGCTTTTGTTTATTGTCATAAAGACCTTTCATTGAGCAATCTCTCATTCCCTAATCACAGGTTTGTATATGTCTGGAATTGAGTCAAAAATAATAATGTTATTTATATAGTGGCTTTAACATAAAATAAGTCTCAAGACATTTTGCAGGCTGACATATGGGAAAAGAGTATTGAGCTATATGAATAGAGGTTAAAAGAGGTGACAAAAAAGAGGTATTTATTTTAAATGGGGAGAGATAGAAAGGTTAAGGGAGGGATTTCCAAAGTACAGTATTCAGACAGCTGATTGAGGGGGCAGAGTGAAGCACAGTCAATAAAGGGACACAGTCAGAAGAAGAGAGGATGGGAATGGGCCAAGGATTAATATGGGACTGAAGAAGACTGCATTTTAAAAAATGCAGGCAAGGATTTTGAATATAATACATTAGAAGTCAGGGACTTCACGTAGATCAGCAAAGATTTGAATAAAGAGTGAGCATAAGTCAGAAAGAAACAGAATATGTCCAGCAGCATTTTATAAGACTTATGAGGGGTGGAGGAAGCAATGCCAAAATGGAGGGCACAGGAGTAGTAAGTTTAAAGGAAGCATAGAACCGTAGAAAACTACAGCACAGAAAACAGGTCATTCAGCCCTTCTAGTCTGCATCTTTGAGATTTTCAATGATGGAGGAGGAGAGGTACAGATTGATATAAGCAGTATTGCAGAGGTAAAGCAACCTTCATGGTTGAGAACATTTAGGGATGTGACTACCAGAGAAATAATTCTAATACAGCCAGTATTAGGACTATTAAAAATATGGAGAAATTACAACATTGCAACAAGCCATCGATTCCAATCAGTCTATGTCATCTCAAACTCTTCACATGAACATAGTTCGATTCACATTTACTCAACCTAATCCCTTTTGTCTTTATCCCCTTTTCCTTCATTCATCTAACCAATGTACCCTGCAATGTTGACAAAGGCAGAAATTTCCTTTGAAATACTCCGGCCTCACTGCTGTAACTTTATCTGTTGTACCCCATCAGTTTGTGCATGCATTTGGATGTTCTACTGCATCTCCAAAGAAACCAAAGCGGTAGACAAGACGTAACTCTCAGGAAATCCCCAGCCATATCTTCTGCCTCATCTGTGAATCCCAGAAGTGACTTTCATGGCCTCAGGATTCTCTGCATAATGGAGTTTCTCAAGTGTTCTGTTCTGAACCTTAGACGTCATTTAAGATCCTTCAACTAATACAACCATCTATTGATTCACTCACGAACTTCCATAATTTTAAACATTTTTATAATGTTACCTTGTAAACATTGTGGCTCTGACAAAATTGTAATTTTAAATCTTTATTCATGTTTATGCATCCTTGTAGCTGGGTTTACCTCAGAGAATCCACCCAAACGCCCTAATATTCTTATAGTTTGGAGCCGAAAACTAGACACAAAACTAAGGTCTTTTAGAGGTCTGATCTAAGCTCATCATTATTTCTTGGCTTTTATATTCTATGTAATTTTGATAAACACTAAAGTTTAATTGATTTTGTCTATCAATCTTTTTCACTTTGGGTGTTACCTTTAGTACTGATTAAAATGTACTCCTAAACTCCTTACTCTTCTCCAGCACTGCCTCTTACCTCCATTCAGACTTCTGTTGTTGTTATATTCTCACTACAATGCATTGATTCACATTCTCTGAGATTGTGTTCCATCTGGTACTCTTTGAGTTAATTTCCAATTTTATCAATATCCATTTCTTTTGATGTTCAAATGTATGAATAATTAGTCACTCAACCTAACATAACCTGGAAAACTTGATATTCTTCCCTCTAATGTTATATAGAGATTAGAGATATCATAGGGAAATATAGTGGCCAGAACTAAATCCTGAGGGAAATTATTATCCACTTCTAACCTCCATGTAAACTTCCCTTGATTATTTCTCCCTGTTTTCTCAAACCAGCCAATATTCTCTGCTAGTTTTCTGTCTTTCCAGCCAATCCATTCCCCTTCACCTCATCAGATAATCTTCCAGGTCTCTATTCTCAAGATGCTTGGCCACATTTGGTACATCTAACCTGATCTATTAATCATTGCTCTAGCCAGCAGAGTTTCTGCGTTTGGCTAAGTGCTTGAAAATGCATTTGAGTGAAATGTAGGGGATGGATGGACAGGATTATAATAAGACTTAGGCAGTCCAAACATCTTGAACACACATTTCCCCTCACTGGAAAAAATAATAGCATTTTAAAAATAAATATCATCAACTGGGTCAATCCTTACCCAGCAATGAAAATTCCCAAATAGCAGTATTAAAAATTCTAAAATGAAGTCACACCTTTTAAAAATAAATTACGTTATTTTCTTAAAGGAAAATGAATTTAAGGTAATCATTTTAAAACTGCCTAGCTACATCTGTGGAGGAATCAATGTGGCTCTCATCTTAATGAAATTTTCCTCCCTAATTATTGCAACGGGAGCCGTTTGCCATCATTTACAGTTAAAAGAATGATACTAGGAATTTATACAGCAGGGATTGTGCACAGCAATTGCTCTTTTTTATCTGAAGTTTGCATTTTGCAATTGTGGAGTTGAAACTAAACATTTGCCCAAGATATGCTTTGCTGAACAGCAAATTGCAAACATCAAAAGGTTTAAGTGGCACAGATCGTTTTGTATTGTTGTGTTATGTTCAGGCTGGCCCATTGGGAAATTCCTGGTAACTGTCTCTGATCAACCACTGTAACGTTAGTGGAAGCTTGGTTGAGATCAGCTTATGCATATCTCTGCAGATTTTACTGATGTCTCCTTAAGCTGCAGATGATTGGGCAGAAAGCAGAAAATTAGGAGAACCAAATAATTTTTAATCTAAAATTTGAAGTAATTTTGAATATAAATAGAAAAATTTAATCCTTGGATAAATGTTTTTGTCCATATTCTTCTGTCTGCTCCCTTTAAGACTTTTTTGGCTAAACATAGTTCAATTGGATCATGGCCTTTTTATTTTATGAGTGAAATGATTCTCAGTAGACTATTTCACCAAGAGAAACATAACAGTTAAGCAGGGCCCTAACCACACAGACACACATTCTGTTAGAGGCCACTGGACTAAAATTAGGAACAGATCCAAAACCAACGGCCCAAAGAAATTGGGATAAAATTAGTGGCAATTTCATAGCTTTACCCATCAATTTGTGGCATAGCAGAGATTTGCACGAGTTTCAATTAGACAATTTGCTGGGCAATTTGAGTTGCTTCTGCATTAGTTGTGTTAACACCCAAGAAAAATTATTTCCCTTTCAGCCTCTGTGATGAAACATAACAGTGAAGCTGTAAGAATCTCACTCCCAGAGGTAGTAAATTGTTCCTAGGCCATTTTCAGGTGTTAATTACTTTTTTCTTACTCTTCCTTTTGCTTTTTTTTCTATCGTAATGCACTTCCTTCCTTTCATTCTCTTTATTGAATTTGACTCTAGTTCACTCTATTTACTTCCCTGTTATTGTCTCTATTCTTAATCTGAATAAGGACACAGACTATTGACTCAATATTTAAGAAGCCCAAGTTGACTCTTTGATCGAACTGTGCCATGATCTATTCCTATTTCCAGCACAAAAGACACGTGATCCAAAGACTGAAGTAAAGAATCTATCTACAGGAAGTTCCACCACTCTAGAATGTTTTTGCTTCCTTTCATTTATTTTCCCAACCCAGAGAAACTGAAGTTATTTGCAGCACCTCACTGCTGCCATGGCTTGATCAACAAACTTTTTCACATGTCAGGAATTGATCATGTAACATTGTGGTTTACAAACCCACCAGGCAGTGCTTTACTGCACAGGCCATCAAGCATGCTCTTGAATATCACCCTCTCTTTCTTTTATTGGCATAAAGATCTGAAGTTTCTGCTAGATTGTCCTGGTTTCTTTCAGAACAATTCATCTTACATCAGACAATACATGACAGTTCAAAAATTGAGGAATTTCTGCCAGCAAAATATATCCAGCACAAACTGAATTTCCATGATCTTTAGTGCTGAACGTATTTTCAGGCATATTAATAAAATTGCACCAGGTTACCACTCAAATATATAAAGGAATTTTGTCAAATCTTTTAAAATGTTACAAGCAAAATGCTACCTGATCATGATGATTCATGATAGAATTTCCATGCAGTGATATGTAAATGATTTTGAGAAGAAATTTGAGCTAAAAAACCCCTCTGAAAAAGAGCAATTTTGAGTTCAATATGTGCCCAGATTGCTCTTCGCACTTAAAGCAGGACTCTTGGTCTCAATTAGATTGAAATTTTTATTGGCAATTACACATTTAACACTTTTCCAAGAATTCTATTTTCCTCTGAATCTATCAAGAAAATAGAATGAGTAAGATTGGAAGTGGCTTCAATTATCTGTAGTAATTAATGACGAACTCATAGGCAAGTCAATATAAAATGTGTGATAAATAAATTTTTAAAACCATTACATAGAGGTGAATAAAAAACTTCAACTCATATCACCTTTATCTGGCTACGATGGCAGTAAAAATTGAATTGTTTAAAGCTTTAAAGGAGCTACATAAAAATTGTCAGTCAAAATCCATACATTTTCAGATTGATTACACCTAGATTTCATTACTTGCTGCCATGTAGGGACACCACAATCTTATGTCAGCCTTTGGTAATTGCATCTTTCCTAATATAAAGATCAGATGTTACCATCACTTTGTTACATTTATTTTAAAAAACTCAATAAAAGCGCAAGAAGCCAGAGCAGTCTTCAAAGGTAAGCTATAAACCAGTGCCCCACTGCCATCACAGCACCATACAAAGACAACAGCCAGTGAAAACTTGCTGGAAGTGGTTGCCTTTATTAATTAAAGAGTTTACAGGCTATAAAGTTCCAGATTGTTCCTGTTAGTATGGAAATCATCCAAAATTCCTCACTACTCTGTCTTTCAAAGAATTATGGACATTTAGTTATTATTTAACTCTTTAATTGATAATTAATAAAACTATACCCAGTTTCAAGAAAATGTACTTTGCTCATTTATTTATGCTAGGAATGCAGTGAAAAATAACTAGCAGGTACCAAAATCTACCTCAAGGTGAGCTATATTGCTAAGGAAGTACACCAGTATAGCAACATGAAACTATTCAGTAATTCAAGAATACACCATTCTTTGTTGATTTAGACAGGATTCACCTCAACAGGAATGATTTCAAATGAAGTCTCCTCCAAAAAATTGTTGGACAATATCAGCCACAAACCGTTCATGCTGCGGAGTATTTGGGTCACCTGCAACCCACAAATTTCATGTTCGCAAAAATTCTACACAGCAAGTTTATGAATTCAAACAGGATGAAATTAAATATAGTTCAGAATGCAAGGTCTGTTAACCAGCAAAATCAATGTTGCTCTGTTTTGAGATGCACTCACGCTGGTCATGAGTTGGCATCTGCCTGACCCAGCGGTAATGATTTCACATTCCAGGTGCAAACAATCCCAACATTTCAATAACTAGTACCAATTAAAAGATTTTGGGGTTTCGGTGTTCGCAAAGTTCCACAATAGCTGACTGGTATCAAAATATAATTCTGAGCATTAAAAGAAGAATTGCTTATTGATTATCCATTGTTCTAATTTAACATGGAATATGCAAACCATATTTGCTTTACTTTCTGAAAGAAAGGTGAAAAAAGGAAGAGTGAAATTTAATTGAAGGTAAAAAAAAATTTTGACAAATCTCGAGGCAGACAAATAGTATCTGATCTTTTCAAAATAGTAAGAGCGAAGGTCACCTCATGGCAAAAGGATAGCAAGATTATAAATGTTAAAAAGGGTGGCACAGGACTAACTAATTAAGTGCAACAGGACAAATTAAATTGTTTTGACACTCAAAGGGAAGGGGAGAAGGCTCTGAGGTGCAAGGAGGTGAATCACTTGCTGCAGAAGAACCTGGCTTTTGACCTGAACTTGTCCCTGGTTTGGTTGAGTTTCCAGTTAATGGTGTTCCACAGGATGTTTATGATGAGGAACTCAGCTGAGGCATTGCCATTGAACATCAAAGCTACACACTCTCTTGTTGGGAATGGTACTGCTTACCATTTTGTGGTGTAAACGTTACTTGCCATTTATCAGTACTTGCTTGATTGCTGGGGTGGGCTGCTTCATTTGGTGAAATGCTTGCTATCATCAGCAAGCATATCCTTCAGACCTTAAGAGCGAAGGAAAGTCATTGATAAACGGAGATAGTTGGACCTAGATTACTGCCCGAGGATCTCTTACAGAAATGCCCTACAACTGGGATGATTGACTTCCAACAATTATAACCAGCTTCCTTTATGTGAGATATAACTCTAGTCATTGGAGTGTAGTCTTCAGTACTACAGCTAGCATATTCTCTGGTTCCATAATCTTTGCTATATCCAATGTTCTTAGCCATGTCTTCATATTCAATGGAGCAAATTTATTTGATTGAAAACTGATTTCAGTAATAGTGGGGATCTCTGATGGAAGCCAAGTGGATCAACCACTTGGGAAATGCTTGTAATGCTCAGCCTAAATTCATACATTCTGGGCCCCACCATATTGAGAATAGAGTTCTTGGAGTTTCTTCCACCTATTAGTGTTCAATTACCTACCACAACTCAAGAGTTGATGTAGTAGGACTGCAGAGTATTGGTCTGATCTGTTGGTTATGAAGTTGCTTAGCTCTGTCTATTGCCTGTTGTTTGTACTGTTTTGTTCTCATGTATTCCTATTTTGCAGTTTCACTGAGCTGGTACCTCATGTGCCCAGTGCTGCTCCTGATATGCCCTCTGCACTCCTCATTTAACCTTGATTGATCCCCTAGCTTGAAAGTTATAGTAGAGTAAGGGCCATGTCGGACCATGAGGTTACAAATATGCTGGTGTACATTTCTGCTGCTACTGATGTTGCCAGTGGCCCACATTGCCTCACAGGTGACCAGTTTAGAGCTACCCATATTTGATCTGAGGTTATTCCATTTAGCATGATTCTGTCACAATATTGAGCAAAGAGCAAGCTCACAGAGAACCCAAATGTGACACACTGGTACAGGACTGGAGTCAGGATACTTCCTCAGGACCAAACACCAGCAGCAGCTGGAAGGAATCTTGCCTCAGAGATCTGAGTAGGAATCCCAACACAAACTGGATCTTCAAACAGGAATAGCGAACACAGACCTGCTCAAGAGTGGACCACTCTAAGCAGTCAGGAGCCAAAGGTTGACTAATACTCTGGCAACTAGTGCTGGGGAAACCCAGGTACTTATGCTCGGCCCCTGATGGGGCTCAGGTGTGTGTCATTATGCAATCAGTCCAGCATTGAATCCATGTGCTGTACAACAAGGCATCAAAGGAGCCAAATAGAGGGCCAGTACTAAGAATCATGACACAAAGAGGTTTCGGAAGGGAATTCCAGAGGTTAGGATCTTGGCAGTTTGGAGTGATAGAATTCAGGGATGATCAAGAAGCCAGAATTGGAAGGAGGTTGCAGATATGGAGAAGAGGAATTAATGGAGGGATTAGAAAATGAGAAAATTAAAATTTACCTTTCGTTGATCTGGAGCCATTGTAAGCCAGTGAATAATGGCTGGATTATGGATGCCTTGTGCAGGTTTGGTTGCAGATAACAGGGATTTAGAAGAACACATATTCCTTAAGGTGGAACTTGGAATGCTGGCCATCACAGCATTAGAAGTTTGAAATCTAGAGCTAACAAAGGCATACAGCAGTGTTTCACCAGCTGATGAGCTGAGGCAGTGGTGGGGTTGGTTAATGTTAAAGAGGTTATAATTACTGGCCTTAGTGACGGAGATGATATGTGCCAAAAAGTTTAATACAACCACCAAGGCTAAGTGGTCTCATCCAGGCCCAGACTATTGCTCGGGAGAGAAATGGATCCTGTGGTTAGCGAATGGAGTTTGTTGCAGTCAAAGTGGTTTTGATATTCTCGATATTGAGTCACATACATTTTGGGATGTTGGGCAAGCAGTCTGAGAAGTGGAAGACAGCAGAGGGGTCAAGAAAAGTGGTAGTGAGGTAGACTTGGATGTCATCAATATACAAGTAGATAATGAAGGGCAGCAGAGGGCAAACCATAGATTCTTGGTGGACTCCTGAGGTAATAGTGATTGAGTAGGAAAGGAAGCCACTGCAGATGATGCTCTTTCTTCATTTCCAGAGGAGGCACTACCCCTTAAAAAACCTTGTCTTGATTCTCAGCTGCATTAAATTACCATCACTCCAACTTAACAATAAAGCAGACACTGATAGATTGCTGACTGAAGGAAATTTAGCGTCTCCGTCAACATGTTGGAAATATCACAATTTTGGTCTCTTGACTACACCAAGAATTGCTTCGAATTCAAATGATCTTACAGAAGCAAAAACATAGGCAGGATACCAGAAGCATAATTAACAATTTACACTACATATATAAATTGGTTTAACATTAGCATTCATTGTTCTTCCAGCTTCTTGCCAAATTTGTGCTAAGATAATAGGCACAATGGTACAAAGAATGGACAGTGATCAAAACTAAAATGTCCAGGACTTACAATTCTCTTTGATGTGGATGCAACTTCTTTGAAGATTGTCTTCAACAAACAGAATCTGAGCAGACTAACATCTTTGTAAAACATGGGATGACGGTTCAGGCATTGCGTCTCTTCTCAGTGTTTGTTCACACATTTTAACTCAGCTGTTTTCAATACATTACAACAGTTGGAAGTTGCATTTTAAACTGTAATTACTGGAATGAATTAATGCAAAATAGTCCCGCACAGTGCATTCAATAAAAATAAAGGGCCAGGTTTTGTACATGAAGCAGGGATATGGATAAACGACAAAAGCATTTTAGGAAACATTCATATTAATTAAGTTGACAAGGTAACAGCCTGCTGAAAACAGAAGGTGCTGGAAACACTCAGCAAGTCGAGCAGCTTCTACGGAGGAAAAACAGAGTCAATGTTGCAGATTGATAACTTTTCAGGAATTATGATGAAAGGTCATTGAGCTGAAATATTAACTTGATTACTCTCTCCATAGATGCACCTGACCTGATGAGAGTTTCCAGCATTACCTGTGTCTATCTCAGATTTCTAGGACAGGCAAGATGTGGCATTTCTAATGATATGATGAATTCAGTGGACACGTGATTCAGTTGGGTATTAAGCATGGTATTCACACTCATTTTATTTACACCTTACCCATTGAGTTTTTCACAGGCCAGGGGCCATAAGGATATTTCACATTTGCAGATGGATAATACTATTTCAACACAGAAATCACTACAACACAGAATCAGCCCAATTCATCACGGACACATCCCTCCCCACCATCAGTAGTATCGACATGAGGTGCTGCTCTCATCAAAGATCCCCACCATCCGGGCTGTGCCATCTTCTCACAGCTACCATTGGACTGGAGGTACCCGTCCCACGCCACCAGATTCAAGGACAGCTAGTTCCCTTCAACCATTTGGTTCTTAAACCAATTGGTACAACCTTAATCACTAGAGTACAGCAACACCATGACTACTTTGATCACTTTGCACTAAAATGGACTTCTTAAAAATTCTAATTGTGTTCTTTATTGTAAAAGTTGTGGATCTTTTATGTTTTTCATGTGAATGCTGCTTATTTGATGCTATGTGCCTGTGATGTTGCTGCAAATAAGTTTTTCATTGCACCTGTGCACACATGGACTTGTGCATGTGACAATAAACTCTTTCTGACTTTTCGACCACTATGAATTCCAGGCCTGACTGAACCTGATGTGAATGAGGTGCCACTGCATAAGGGAGTTGAGATCATTGGCTGTGACCATGGGCAACAAGACCTGATAAAGATGAATCTGTTTTGGGGAGTGGGTGGTTCAGGCTGTAGGGCACAGAGGGTGTAGACTTTCTTGTTGGGTGCTGAAAACTGGGTGCAGGTCAGGTGGGTATCACATTTTTGCAATGTTAACCCTGTGGTAGATTCTGATGTCACTGGGTGTAAGGTTTAATTTGAGGCTTCAGATCCACATTAACCAGAAAATGGGTTGAAATGACCTGAATCTCCATACAGAAGAGAGCAAATCCTTCATTGCATCAGTCTGCTCTGAGTTCAAGTCCAGTCTCAGAGAGTGCTATATACATGAGAAACGTACTGTGCAATATATATCAGATTACTTCCAGTTCCAGCAGTGGCATTTTAAAGTCAGATCGAAGTACTGCAACTTACTTTTCAAAATAGATTACACTTGTTTTATTTTCTTTCTTCAAAGTCCTTCCTTTTCATACAATAACATTTAACCAAAGGGACGAAACTGTGGGGAAAGAACTATAAAATGCATTTTGGTTTTAACCTCAGTGCTGGATTCAAAGTTCAAGCACAAATATTCTGAAAAGATCAAATCAGTCATGCAAAGAAAGATTCTTTTGCTTTCTACTGTAAAACCAGGTATTTAGTCAAATAAAAACCAGCCAAAAAATTCTCAATGATTGATATATTTCACTGTAGACATTTTGATCTATGCAATCAAGGTGGCATGCCAGTGGCTTCACTTCCTTAAGAGTTTGAGGAGATTTGGTACGTCACCAAAGGCTCTTGCAAATTTCTACAGATGTACAGTGGAGAGCATTCTGACTGGTTGCATCACCGCCTGGTATGGAGGCTCCAAT
>JARFYF010000036.1:15544801-15555443 GCA_030265395.1 Rhina ancylostomus | reverse complement strand
AGATGAGAGAGAGGAGGGGAGAGAGCAGCAAAGGGGGAGAGAGGAGGGGAGAGGGAGGTAGAAAGAGAGTGAGAGAGTGGGTGTTTAGAAAGGGGGGAAGCGCAACGAGAATGAGGGGTCAGAGAGAGGAGAAAGGTGATAAAGAGAGGAAGAGGATAGAGAGAGAGGGAGAGAGAGGTGAGTGAGGAAAGGGGAGAGGGGAGTGAGAGGGAGGAGAGGGAGGATGGGAGAGATGAGAAAAGGAGGGAGAGGAGAGAGTGAGGAAAGGGGGAGAGAGATGGGAAGAGAGAGGCAAAGGGGGAGAGAGTGGGAGAGAGCGGGTTAAAATGAGGGATGAGAGAGAGTGGAGAAGAGGAGAGAGAGAAAGTGGAGAGAGATGGAGCAAGAGAGGTGAGAGAGTGAGGAAAGGGGGAGAGAGATATGAGGGAGGGGAGAGACAGGACAGAGAGAAGGGAGAGAGAGCACAGGGAGAGAGAGGGAGAGAAAGGGGAAAGAGGGGAGAAAGAAGAAAGAGGGATTAGAGAAAGAAAGAGAGAAGAAAGGGGAGGGGGAGAAAGAAGTGATAGAGGGGCAGAAAGAGGAGAAGGCAAGTGAGAGTGAGGAAGAGAGAGAGAGAGAAGAGGGAGAGAGGAGAAGGCAGAGGGGGGAAAGTGAGTTTGGCAGCCTATCTTCATAATCCCCTTTTTCTTCACAAGCCCGACCTGCAGTGATGAGCAATGGATCCCTTCATCTCTTTTGACCTTTAGTGCTGTGCAGTATCATGCAGGATGCCCCAGTGGCAAGATTCTATCTCCAGAATTAACCAGGCAGACAAATTATTATTCATGTTGCGGACTAGGTTACTATTAGTGAATGTCCCTTTAAGAGTGTGTGTGTGTGGAGGGGGGGGCACGTCTTTACATCAACAGAAGCTAAAGGACGTCATGACGTTGTTGGAACAGTCAATTGGAATCAGCAAGAACAGAGAGAGGAAGAGAGAGAGAGAGACACAAGCCTACTTGTTTTCTCTATCGATGGATGAGAAACAATAACAGTGACTGTCACTACAATCCATGGACGGATTTTTAGGAGTAATCCAGTGGAGTCCACTTTGTCGTTAATCTGTTGAGGAAGACAGGTATTTTGTGTGGAAGGCCATATCACGGGTGCTCTTGAGTGTGGCAGACACATCGGAAAAAGCAGTGGAGTCATCACTGCTGAGTAAACACTGAGGAATCATTTGGGTTCCATCGTGGAACATTTGGATTTTGTAATTACTCTCTATTTTCTCTCTACATCTATGTTTTGTCTTCAGTCAACAGTGGTTGTTGAAGAAGCCTTTACTCATGTTTCACCTTATGGCTTGCTGAACTGAACTGAACTTTGAAAACCATTCCTGGATGTGGAGTTTAGGAATTTGCCACACACACACAACTAGTTTAGTTAGTTTTTGGGGTTAATGTTTAGGGTTTAACATTTTTACTCTTATTTTGCTTATTATCACAAGTAGTTATTAACAAAGTTGTTTTTAACACTTATACCATGACTTGGTGTGTTTCTTTTGTTGGTGGTTCGTAACATTCATGATAAAATTCCACAGGCTGACTTTAATTGGTATGTGACTGTTCTTTCAACTTTGTGCTGGAATCCAGGATTCCCATTCCCAATATTCCCATCAACTATCCCCAGATTCGACTACCCACCTACACACTAGGGGCAATTTGCAATGGCCAATTAACCTTCCAACCTGCACCTCTTTGGGCTGTGGGAAGAAATTAGAGCACCTGGGAGAAAACCACTCAGTCACATGGAGAAGGTACAAACTCCACTCAGATAGCACTGGAGATCAGGGTTGAACCCAGGTTGCTGGAACTGTGAGGTAGCAGTTCCACTAGCTACACCGCAGTGCTGCAATGTAATTACAGAGTCATGGAGTCATAAGATTTATACAGCACAGAGAAAGGACCTTTGGCCCAACTTGTCCGTGCTGACCAGAGTACAATTATTAACAAAATATTAGGCATATTTCGATCTTAGACCTGTAGCTGATTGGTTCCTACACAAATTGCTTGGTTTTCCTGCTGATAATTCCTTTTGGCTGCTATCTTTGTTTTCCCAAAATATCAAAAAATACCAAAAATATTTTGCTAAAGATGTTTCCAATATCAACTGCAAACAAAATCACAATAATGTGATTAAATATTTGAAAGAATTAATGTTTTTTGATACTTTGATTCATGTCTCAAATCTCCCAACCAACTGAAAAAACAAGTTTCAGAACACTATTGTGCTGAATCTCACAACATTCTGCAGACTGAATCTGTTAGTGGTAATTCCCAGAATTTATCAAAGATTTTCTGTGGAAGTTGCGCAAGTGTCTTGTTCCTCAGGCCACGATTATGTTTCAAAACATCGGGGGGAACACTAAAGTTGTCAGCTGCAACATGGCAGGAAAATGACTTTTTTATTATTTTAACAAAGCAAGAGAGAAAGATGGAAAAATTCTCTGAAAACTGATTAAGCAAAGTAGATATAATTGTCTTTGTTGTTCTCCTTAGACAGTCCTCTGGGGTTGAGGGTGACTTGTTTACACTCCAGCTTTGAGGAGTGAACGATGCCTGTGTGTGAATGGGTGTTCGTTGCACATCAGTTGTTGCACAGTCTTATCAGAATGAAGACACAAGTGATTCTGCAGACGCTGGAACCTGGAGCAACACACACAAGATGCTGGAGGAACTCTATAGATGCTGCCTGACCCTGCTGAGTTCCTCCAGCATCTTGTGTGTGTTGCTTATCAGAATGAGTTTGTGGTCCAGAAGCCCCAAATAAATAGAGCCCAGGCTCTGCTACACACACGCATGTATGCATAGGCAAGTGCACACACACAAATGGATGCACACATGCATACGTACACACATACAACACAAGTGCATGCACACATAAGCACATACACAAAAATGTAGACTTGTGCACAAGCTGACACAAACACATAACTGCATGCATACATGAGCATGCGCGCACACACACACACACACACACACACACACACAACACATATATATATATTTATATATATATGCAATGTGTACATACCTTGCTGAATCCTTATTCTCTGACCCCTCTCTCATCCCCTACTACACTGATCACCTCCTTTCTTCAGTCGCCCTACCTGTTTCTCTGACAACTGCTACTCTCTATCTTTCCTCTCCCTCAGTCATCCTCCCATCACTCATCTCCTTCCTCCAGCCCTTTTCCCCATTCCTCTCTCTCTCAACTGTCTGTCTGCACCCCCATCTCCATATCAGCCTCCCCGACTCTCTAGCTGCTGATTGTCTTTAAGTGAGACCCATTCTCAACCACCAGTGCTTGCCTTCTTCAGAACCACACTCCAATGGCCAAACACCCTCCACCCCCAACCTAGAGTCCCAGCAGCCATGGGGGCTGAAGTCTACTGCCTAGCACAGGTCCCTCGAACCTCTCCTGGAGAACTTTGTGAGAATCTCCAACTGCCAGAAAGTAGAAAGATTGGTGGATTGTGGTCTGACAGTGCTCTATGCTGGACGGCTCTGGTCACTGGGGGCAGATTCATTCAGTGGGACATCATCCCATGTACACAAAGGCCTGAAATGCTTCTTTCCTAGTCAGTGCACTGATTCACCATTTCTTTCTTCCCTTTACAACTTGAGATTCCCAATCTGAAGGAAATCAGGGCATAAAATTTTATTAAAAAAGTAAATCACATGTCCATAGTACTAGTGAACCCCTAATGGAAACCTAATTACTTACAATACAAATTAAGTGCACCTTTTAGGTCGTGACCTTTCCAAATTCTTAGAGCTTGTTTTGTTCAGGTTTAAGGCACTTTCTTAGTTTTGGACCAAATGAAATGCCACAAGGGTTTTCCAGCACACCAAAGGATTCTCACAAATTGTCTTAATTTTGAACCAGATGAGACTGTTTTAACTTTAAAGTATAGATGTTAAAGATCTGTTAAAGATACCACACAGCTCACTGATTGGAACAGTACTGTTTCCAGAAAGTCTTCAACTGAGCATCAGATAAAATTTCTGGAAACAGATCCACCTCAAGTTCATTGAAGTTTTATTAGACCACTGGTAGCTTTTACACATGCACAGCACACGCAAGTGAAGCTGTGGTTTAACTGCTGTTTGTTCTTCCCTTGTCACACAACATGTACAACAGATCTGCAAACCAGAGCACGGACTCAATTTACCTGCAACACCCACATGAAGTAAAGTCTGTTGAGATTATAGTGATTCAGTCGGTTCTCACAGCTGAAGACTTCCTCTGATAGACTCCCAAAATGATTAACTAGGGAAGGGGGTGAGTGAAAGGGAGGGAGCTGAGAGGGATGGCGACTGAGGGAGAAGAGAGACTGGAATGCAAGTACTGGGGCAGCAGGTCGGGAGACTGAAGAAGGGAGATCATCCTCGTTGGGGGGCGGGGGGGTGGGAGTAGGATAAGGGCGGGGAGCAGAGGAAGAGGATGTTGGATAAGATCCCATGCATGTATGTTTTTTCACATGTGTATGTCTATAGATAATTGTGAGTGGACCTTTAAGAACTGCCAAGGCCAGTAACTCTCAACTCAGGGTTGAAATTTAGCTCCTTTTGTCTGTATTTTGGGCAAAACTAGGTTCAGCAGAGCCATGGCTGAGGCTGTGGGCAGCACTGGAGCTAAAGTCATTAAGACAACAGTATTATCATTCCTAATTCTCAGAGCTATCATCCACTTTTTCATCAGCTGACAATCTCTTACAGGTTGCAAATGGTGTAAGCGTGGACCTCATATTCCCCACTCTGACTGTTGTCTCACACGTGTGCAAGCTGTTGAGGGGCAAAGATAATGATACACCATCACATGATTTCAAATCTGTGGTCAGCAGCTGAGGTATGCACAGACATTGGGGATCTGCACATGGCAAGAGGACTGACACACATGAGCTGTGGCCACGGCAGCAGCAAGAACAGAGCATGTATTAACACAGGGAGGAAAGGGTGCACACAAGTTCTGCCACAGAGGGCTCAGGTGAGGATGTTGATGCCCCAGGCAACAGGAGGAAGCTGACAGATCACAATAACAAAATGCTTGGTGCAGAGCAAAACCTGTGAGAAAGCCTGCATTCTATGTCAAGGAGCATGGAGGAGATCTGTTATATCTTGGCATGGGGCTTTATATGTGAGCCTTCTTGTGTGCAGCCTCCCCTCTGATCTGTTGATACGTGCTCTGTTCCTGCTCCCACCCTACTTACAGCAATCTTGGGGAGAATTCTTCTGAGCACACAAGTGGTCAACTACTTTAGCAAGCTCATTGTGAAACAATGAGAAAGTGGCTCAGCTTCTGAGGAACAAAAGAAGATTCTGCCTAAAGTCTATGTACTGAAGCCACACAAGTGCAGACAGCTGCCTCAATGGTAGTGGATGAGTTGCACAGAAGCATGGTGGGTTTTATAGCTAAGAGAATACACAAACACCCTACAACAGACTATTAAGTGCTGACCCAAGCATTAGCACACACAGGCTGTAATGATCCCATCACATTCATTCTGCTGGTATCTGTGCTGCAACCCATCATCCAGGAGCCCCAAATACTGCCTGTAATGAAGTGATGCATCCAATCTCAGACCTTCAATGACCAGAGTGCATCGAGATCTTCCATGGCCATCTCTAGTCTCCTCCAGCATCAGAACACTGGAACAGGCAAGGTCACAAGGGGTAGGATAGACACTATGGGAATTCACAAGGTTGTTTAGTTTCAGTTTGTAATTTTGCATGGGTTTGTTTATAAATTTGTTTTGAGATGCTTTTTTGTGCTATTTTATTTTTGCCTCATGGCCTGGAGGACATTGATAAGTGACAGAGGGGAGGTAAGGATCATAGCACCTGTGTGAAAGAGGAATTCTGATTGAAGTTGCTGATACTTCTATTCAATGAGTTTTTGTAGCCCAGAGAGAAAGAGGCTGACTCAGCTATTGCTTCTTTTCCTCTTTGTCCTCTTCCACATTTTCTTCTTGCTCTTCAATGTGTTGCTCCTCATCTTCTTCCCTGACAAGGTAGTGGTATGGGTCACACCTGCTGATGGCTTGTGTAGCATGCAGCTTACTGCCACAAATCCTCAGAACTGTTGGACCTCGAGACCTGTCCACAATGGCGCTTAATGTGGCAGGGTAGCTCTCATTGTATGGATGTTGCACATATGTGCGTGGGATGCACTTCAGAGATGAGTCATGACATCAGGCCTTATCGCTTAGCAACAGCCTTTACTTTGCCGTACATCTGTCACAACAAACTCCCACTGAATGAAGGTATCATAAGCAACATGACTGCTGCCACAGTATGACTGAGAAGTTATTTGCTTTATATGGTGCCCATAGACATCTACCAGCCAGGTGTTGATGAAGTGGAATCACTTCTGGTTCTGATACATGGCAGGGTTGACTGGTGGTCCTTGAAAATCAGTATGCAAGTCATCAATAGCAGCCTATAGTATTGAAGCAAGCCTTGGTAAATTTCATTGTGCATCAATGGTCATCAAACTGTGAGATGTTGCTGATATGTCAGGTTCAATCACTTTGACTCTCCTGGCAGTGTGGTCCTGGCGCTGCTGATGTTAGATTATAACTCAACATATTTCAGTGAAAACCTCCCAGAGTAAACTTCTCCCAGGTTTAAGTTGGGTGAATTGCTCCTTGAAAGTTACGTCCAAATGGCCTCTTGATATGGACTCTTCTCCTTTTCCTGCACTTTGCTTTGTGTCACTTCTACTCATTTCCCCACTTTCCCAGAAGGATGGTCTGCAAATACACTTACATCCAGGGTATCCACATAGAGACGCTTTTAATACTTCACTCCTTTTCAAACTTAGAAAAGTTTCAGAAAATGCCAAAAATATGTAAGATTGTAGCCTAAGCAAGTCGATAGCAAATAATCATCTGGTTCTTCTGGACAGAGCAAGTCAGTTTGTTCTTCCTGATGCTTAAACTCATGTAATTGTACACACATTCAGTAATTATGTGTCCACCTGCTAAGAGCAATATTGATACCAAATCAGTATTACGTCCTGATTAACACAACAATGTTCCATTCCAGTAGGTATTAACCATATATATCCCAATTCTTCTACCAAGATAGTGTTGGCCATACTTTCCTTTAGAGATGTCCGCATGCACTGTGGAATTCCAGGGATATTCATAGTGCCCTTTCCAGTCATGCCCTAAGTTCTAGACAGCGGCTCAAACAATTACAAGAGGAAGTTCTGAACAGATGGAACAGCTGACCTTACACAAGAACAAAATCCAATTTAATCTGAAAGCATCAAGTTAATAGAAACATCCTTAAGAGGTGTTTGGCACTGATAGAGAAATCTGATTGTTGATGAGAAAATGAGCACTAGGCAAACAGTACTTAAAATAAAATTTGGTTGCAAATTTTCCACCCACAGAAATATTCAGGCTAATCTGTGTGTTTGGTTCAGTGTGAATTTCCAAGAACTATATTTGGGACTTGAAACCACAGAACGCAGAGTATAAAATTGACAGCATAGTGTAAATCCAGTATTACCAACATCCCCAAAACTTATAAAATACCATCACACTAGTTCAGAGGCAGGTGACTCACTTCCTCTCCTGCATCCGGAGAGTGGGCACAATTGTCTTTTGAATTTCCCTTGCTTCCTAGGGAAAGTACTTTATCAAAAAGTAAACTAAAGCTCAGCGTTGCAAAAGAAATATTTGAGTCAAACCTAGCAATGGGGAAAAAAACACGCAATATGGAATAAGGAATAACCAGGGATCTAACATGGAGAATGGTTCTGACCTTCCCTTAAACACAATGGATTCAAGAAAGGGATAAATTACTGCAATAAATAAGAATTTAAACATATTTAAACAGAAGCAATCACCAATGATCTTAAAAGCATGTACTGTATCTAAATAGTGAAAATCAAAAAAAAATCCCAGATGCTAGAAATTGGAAATAAAAACAGTAAATGCTGAAGAAACTCAGCTGGTTAGACAACTTCTGTGGAAAGAGAGAAAGAATTGACATTTCATATCTGAGTTTCTTTGTCAGAGCCTAGGTAATGGTCTGGGAAGCACCCCTCTCTTAAAAGTCTTTTGCAAATTTCCTCACACAATTTTCTTTAACTTGATAAAGCAAGAATACGATCTGAACAATTCAAAAGAAGATTTGATGTTGCTAATGTCAGATTTAAAAATACAAAATGGCAATACATTCACATAATTGACAAAATGTAGAGAAACTTGAGAGAAGAAAAAACAGACATGCAGCAATGAGTTAATAGAAACCACAATTACTTTCTGTAAGAGGCCAACCAGGCACATATGTCTTCCAATTCACAACACATTTAATGTACACTCAATGTTTGGCTCCATGTTCAAAGTGGGGAATTAACCAAACACCACAGCAAAATTCAGATTAGTTTATTGTCATATCCACCTGGGTGCAATGAAATTACTTGCTCGCATGAACCTCACAGAGTAAACAGTATACATGGTAATGATAAATATAACAATAAATACAGCGACAAGCACAAAAGCAACAGCATGGTGCAAAGTATGGTAGTGTAAAATGAGGTAGCGCAAAAAGAAATGCTGAACTGACAACAACAAAGGTAGAATTAAGGGTTCGAGAATATGCATTATAAAGATGATGGAAACAAATATTAACAAAAGATGCATCAGTGACAGTCACAAAATTCAAATTAAATTATAGAAGACAGATGTAAAAATTGGTCAATGATTAAAATGATTATCTCTAACGCATTTGCAGCTTAATATTTCTACCCATGGTACCACTGGCTTCCAAATATACTGCACTTTTAATGTAGCAACGTGTCTGAAGATGCTTTACAGTAGCATTATTAAACAAAATTTGGCACTGAGCCACATGCCAAATAACCAATAGGTTGGTTTGAAGGAACATTTTAGAGACCCAGGGAGAATTACGAAGAGAGTTAGGAAACTTGGAACTGAGCACACAGCCACCAAAGGCAGAGTGATAAAATTCAGCAGTGGTCAGGAGGACAGACTGGGAAAT
The DNA here is from genome assembly GCA_030265395.1 of Rhina ancylostomus. NCBI lineage: Eukaryota > Metazoa > Chordata > Chondrichthyes > Rhinopristiformes > Rhinidae > Rhina > Rhina ancylostomus. The sequence goes on along the minus strand of JARFYF010000036.1, from coordinate 15,546,387 downwards.
ATGCAGATATGTTGGATTCTAGAGCTAGGGGACAATACGGAGAATGAGGCATGAGACTGTGAATGAATTTAAGAGCAAGGGTGAGAATTATAAAACAGAGGATTCCTTATCCAGGATTCAAGTAAAGAGATAAATGGGACTTGCCCAAGTCAGGCAGTAAGCACCAGCGGAAGGGTGGCATTGAAACCATCAAATCCAGAAATAACTGAGGTATGGATGAAGATTTCAGCATCAGATCAGTGAAGCTGGTCAATGATACAGAGTGAGAAATACGCACTTGCTGTAATCACCAAGATCTGTGGTTAAAAGCTCATCATGGGATACCAGATTTGACACTAAGCCTGTCAATAATTTGAATCAGTTTTGAACAGAGAGCAGAGAGAGGGATGGAATTGTTGACTCAGAAATAAAGCTTGTTACAGGGACTGAAACAATGGCTTGTCAGTACTTGGTCAGAGGAAACAAGTACTCATCCAACTCAGTGTGCCAGGCAAGGAATCTGGTGATGTAGAGAAGTGAGCTGAGGGAGGTAGTTGTGAGGTAAAATTTAGTAATATTGGTGAAAAACTAATGCTGTGTTTTCAGATAATGTCACTGACAGCAGCACATAAATGATAAGAGAACCATGTGCAAATAATTGGAATAAAAGACAAAGGCACAACATTTCAGCTATGGTGGCATTCTCACCTCCAACTTAAATTTATGGATTCAAATCCTGTTCCAGAGACTTGAGCAGAAAAATCTAGGCTGAGACTTCATTGCAGTACTTCACGATAGTACTGAACCGTCTTTCAGATGAAACATTAAATCAAGCCTCTAACTGCTCTCTTAAGTGGTTGTAAAAGAATCCAATGAACTATGTTGAAAATAAACACAGGAGTTATTTCTAATGTGGAATACATCACTTGAACATTTACCGGATCATTACTACATTGCTGTTTGCACTCTTTACATTACAGCAGTGATGACATTTCAAAAGTACTTAATTGGCTGTAAAGCATTTTGGATGTCCTGTAAGAGATATCAAGTATTGTCTTCCTTTTCACTGAGCAGATGGTGTATTTAACTGAGGAAGTACACAGATTGAATCATAAATATAAAGACTCCAAAATTTAAATGAAATCAAATTTATATTTTGAAATAGTTAACCCATTTACAGTATCCAGGAAAATATTAGAATGATCTAATATATCGATTGAAAAATTCTAAAGTAAAAAACTGAACAGACTCAGAATTTAAACTATAAAATAACATTCCTAGCCACTTACCTCAAATAACAACCTGGACGTTTGTGAGAATGGCATACGGCAGGCTGATACACTAGGGCACATCGATTGAGAAAAGAGGATGTGCTGGAATTTTTGAAAAACATTAGAATAGATAAGTCACCTGGGCCGGACAGGATATATCCAAGGTTATTACGGGAAGTGAGGGAAGAGATTGCTGAGCCTTTGGCAATGACCTTTGTGTCCTCACTGGTGACTGGAGTCATGCCAGATGATTGGAAGGTGGCAAATGTTGTTCCTTTGTTTAAGAAAGGGAGTAGGGACAACCCTGGGCATTACAGACCAGTAAGTCTTACTTCA